>CABEEJ010007608.1:0-29377 GCA_901482245.1 Timema douglasi | reverse complement strand
TTTCACTGTTTGTTTTACGAAAAGAAATGATATAGAAGTATATTTTTTTAAATTATATTAACGGCCACATGGTTAGTTGTAAGTTTTGTATCAGACCCCTTTTAATAACTAGGGCACATATTCACAAATCTTGTTCAAAACTTTAATAACATTAGTCTTCTTTTGTGATATCTAGAACCGCAATTATAAAAATGTAAATTAATTCTTTTGACTAATCCACGTGTTTTGAACGTAGGCCAGTACGCCGTTTTTTGTATTAGAGTACAACTTTGAGGTAGTTTATCTTTTAATATCTCCATATAACCCCAACGTGGCACCCAATTACACGAATATTGATAAATAGTTAGTTTTTTCCTTGTAGGTGATCAATCAATCTGATTGACACGCTACACAAGGAGATTTCCAAAATTGCTTTTTACGTACTGATACTTGAGCAGGATATGGCAACATTCACTTCTGTAATGGAGACAGATTGTTCAAGAAAAGGATTAACATTATCATATTTATGAATAAAATACTTTAACGCGTACCCTTTGCCATTGGATGATGTCGGATAAGTTTACATACGCTTGCCAGGCTGCCTACAAGAAACAATAGTAAAGTATGTCTATATCACAGATTTTCATAAAAATAATAGCTGAGCCTAAAGAATATAATCAAACCAGATATATTTAAATAGAAGATGTTTTGGTATCTACTCACCATTTCAAGACGTTCTTGGATTTGTTCGCCACATGTTAGGAAAGAAAATTATTATCTGATGGCGGCCTAACTGCAGTCACACGTGCTTTCATTTACAACACCTGATCAAGTAAGAAGTATAATATGAACTTGACCTAGTGACTCACTTCCCATCATAGAAGACTAGCGGCAGTCCAAGGAACCATATTTTCCCCCTTCCCCGCAAGCGGCTTTCCCTGGTTCATTTTCCTTTCAACCCGACTTCGTCCGTCTCTCTCTTTTTGTATATTCCTGAGTTTATCACCCTTTTTGTTTTGCTCCGTTCATATAAGATTTTTGACTATATAAGGCTGTTCCTCAGAATCACATTATACCCATTCTTTTGAAACCCAGCGTCGAAGGAGGAACTTCTACACCATCACGCAACGAATAAAATTACGACCATGAAGTGTTGGCCGTGAGATCCACTGCCGCCCTGGCCAGGAGGTCATACTTCGATTACTTAAGTATCCTGGCAACGTCGTCAAGTCCGTATGACTTAGTCTAGTTTTTGTTGAAAAAACTAGACAATGTCTACCTAGACATTTTGATATTTTATATTTTCTGTGTCTATAGTCGAAGCCGATTTTATTGTGTTAATTTAATATCATGTCAAATGGACAGTTAATTCATTTCAAGTCTTGTTGACTTCAAAATGGAAAAGGTTTATTTAATTGGTTAAATATTGTTTTCTGCGGTCTGAAGGACAAGTCTCATTTTTGACTAATATTAAACTTAGTATATCAGTCCTAGCTACTACTTTTCCCTGTATCCTTATGATACAGTCTTTATATTATGAGCCTTTGGCTTCGAAAGTAGTTGTCTTAGTCATAGACTTGCTAACCCCCACAAGTTCCATTAATTTATTATGAGCCTATGTTTCTCATGACGCCGTGGACGTCATGTGCATCTGTTCAATATTTGGATGGCTACAACCAGGCTGTTTGTCTTGTTTTCCAAATCACAGTTGGATTAATAGAAATACATGTTTTGAGTTGGTCAAATAGTCACGCTTCACGTGCAGTACTAGCTTCGGTGTTCAGCCCGTGTAACTACTCTTGCGTCATAGTGGGGTCCACGCAAATAATACCCCTTTGTCTTTGCCTGTTTTTTGGCTCCTATTGTTTTTGTGTTGCTCTTCGTGTAATTGCTATTAGAATTGTTTGTACTATTGAATGCTCTGGCAGTACCGAAAGAGAACGAGACCAGCCATAGTACCATAGTACTATTTTTCCTGAGACCTGTGTTCTAGCCATCAACCACTGTTATCTACAGATCTTTCTATTGTTTATCATTATCCAAATTGTTTTAAAGATATTATCTTAAAACTAAGTCAATCTAATAAATTAAAATTTATATGTATATCTTTTTCGATACCTTTTGTTACTAACTACTTAATTGTTTTCTCCTTTATAAAACTTCTACCTGTAGCTTGGTGCCTACTCAGCCCTTGTAGTTACAGCAAGACTATCAAATTTCACAACGTCTTATTATTTGCTACAAGCTTCAAACTTATAATCTTGTAACAGTATTGTAAACCTAATTCTAATTATTTCTGTTTTTAATAAATTTATTTATTGTTAAACAAATTATTTTTCCATCACCTTGTTAATAAAGTTATCATTACTCCCATAAGGGGTAATGTGACATATGAACAGATTCTTGCCAACTCGTAAGGAAAAATTATGTCTAAATGTATGTGTGTGTGTGTGTGTGTGTGTAGAGAGAGAGAGAGAGAGAGAGAGAGAGAGAGAGAGAGAGAGAGAGAGAGAGAAGAAATCTTATTCTGTTTTATCAATCAAATGTACCTTAAGTTGCATTTTTCTGTTTATCACCTTATATTCCTTATATAATATATACCTTTAGTTCTTCCTTGATGAAAGGTAAACTTGAAGGATCTAATGTTGACACCGCAATGCCTAAAGGCAATAGCTGGGACATCTCATTATATTCCTCAATATCTTCACATTTCATGGTTGTGGATAAACACTCAAGCAATAGTTGAAGAAACTATATCACAAGTAAAATGTAATCAACACGGCTTGACCAACAAAATGAGAAAAACTTTTTTCAAAACACAAGATGAGCTGATATTGATTCAAATATGTATAAACGTGTGAGTATTATCAATCCGCATAGAAAGTATATTATTGTTTTACTTGTTTTAACTATTTTTTTATTTATTTATGATGTAATTAATTATACTATAGTTGTATCCGCTGAGAGAGAACCAAAACAACGAGTTTATATAAGTCACGGAACAAATATACAAAAATGTATTTAAAATAATGTTGATTATTTTGTTTTACACTGATCTTGTGTGTCCGTTACGATACCAAGGGCTAAAATAAACAGGTCTGGTTCCTTTTTTAGGTTCCGCTGAACAGACATTGAAGACAAAGAGCGCTAGTGTCCTAGCATATTACCACAAGCTCACATTGATTTTTATTTAAATAATAGGAACGTTATTATAAATAAAATATGTTATGTAACTAACTAAATATGTGTGTGAGTTGAAAGTAAAATAAGCTCATTATTACTAAATCAAATACGGTAGAGTAGTGAAAAACATTAATCTCGAGGTATCCGTGCGCGTGACCATTGAAGTTTCCTTAGCAGCCATGTGACAGACAATGATTGTAGTATAGTTCTTTTAAATTTCCGAGATAAGACACCAATAAATAATAATTTTAAAAAATTATCGATTTCTGCCTAGCATTAATTAATAATGTGCATCAGTGACTTTAAAGATGAGAAACAACAAAGAAAATATCGTTAACCACGAAATACCCAAAAGTTTTGTGTGTGTGTGTGTGTGTAAAACATGTAATGCAGATGAAAGAAAAACTAAGTTTAGTTTGAAGCTCCTTGTAGTTATTATTATAAATGTGCAAAGGAATGTAAATAATAACCTCCCTATGGATTTCCATCAAAAAACATTGCTAATCATACGAGTAAAACAAAATATTTAATTACAAAAAGGATATTGGTGTCAAACTTAGATGAAAAATATTATTATTTGGATTCCTTTTAGGATCACAAACTTTTGATTAAAGATCTTAATATAATATATTCTTAAAATAAAATGAAGTTAAATATTAACAGGTAAAATAATATATATATATATATTTTAAGAAAGAAAACTTTGTATTGTTGATTTCAAATGGCCTCCATCGAATTTGCTTTGAAAATGTTAAGTATTTTGAATGTCAGTCTTCAGTATTAAAATAATAAATTTAGTAGTTGATCTTGAAGTGCATTTATTGGTGGGAACATTTTTCTTTAAAATGTTTATGCAGTGTAGTTTATAATGAAAACCTAGTCGATAGTTCAGGTTGAAATAAAAATATATTGTATCGTTCTCACCAAATGTTTGGAACTCAAAGTAAAAAAAAACTAGTTTAAATTGATACATTACTCAGATATCATGCAACTCACACACACTCAGGTTGAGCGTTGAAATTGAGTCGTCCTTTTCTGGTGTCACTTACCTATGGAGATGCTGTTTAGTCATATTATTAAATTTCTTATACTCAAATTTACCGACGAGCGTCATAGAGATAATATTTCTTCCTTTTAAAAAAAATACCCAGGTATACCTAGCGCGGCTCTTTCAAAATTCGATTGAAACACCAATCGAGTTTACGATAGTTCATAAGACTCGAAAAATATTTAGATCTGTTAATGTGGGTAAAAATTGGAAAGTCATAATTAGAACATTAAAGCTTCACAGAACCTTATTAAAGATGGCTGTAGTAATCTTCCTTTAGTACCAAACTAGTAATACACTTGTTAAAATGGTATGGTTTTTTATTTATTTTCACTTGGAGATATTCAGGGTACTTGTTGGCCTCGCTAGATGGCAGCACAATTGGATTGCTACAAAAACGGACCCAAAATCAATGTTTAAAAGCTTTCTCAGTGCACAATAAAAATATCTTTGTTATATAGATAGTTAAAATATTTTTAACATGAATGTATTGTCCTGGATAGTCGAAATCATCGTAAAGATAATTATTTCAAACATAGTGAGAATGTAATTTATATAATGAGGCAGTGGTTACAAAAGCAGTTTAGCCAACTGCTACATCTGTCTACCACTAGAATTAAATATTATGGCTCTGCCTACCATCCGTGGCGGTGAGTTGAGCTTTAAGCTCTCAACATAGATGGCATTGCTAACGTTATACAAACTGGTGAATTCCAGCCATCAGGTTGGCAGCATTACTTGTGTGTTTAAACAATTGGGAGGCTGGCTGGAACAGTCAAGGCTGAAAACAGAATTTTCCTAGAACTGATAGAAATAAGAATTGTAGTGCCGGGCCGTAAAGTGTGTAAGCGACCAAGTTAGACTAAACGTGGGGAGATAAAACGTCAAGATACAATCACATTCTTGAGCAGAAAAATTAGCCTATCCATCCCAGCCAGCTAGACGCTTCTCTCTGAGGGTTCAAATCCATGCTGAGGGTATTTTGCGGAGATCTTATTCAAACGTTTCCATCTACTTTCCCACGCAAATTTGGGCACATTTCTTTATTTAATTCTGCTTGTTTATGTATGAACTAATTATGCCAATGGGTTAGGGATGAATAGATTTCAATTTAGAGGATGTATACCCGCATTCGCGTGGTGAGAGAATGGGTTAATATCACCCAATCATGATTGAGCCATGATCTCCCAGTCATCGGTAGACTATTCTATTGCGATAGTGACGCCTTAGACTATGTGGACACCAAAGTGGAATATTATCAATCCTCAAGTCTAAAAATAACTAAACGATTAAAATAACATGACCTACCAAATCTTTAAAAATTACGTAAGCTAGAGAGGTGAGTGGGAGCTTACGCGAGGGGAGGAAGGGAGGATCTAAAATCTTGTAAAAAAGGCTTACGTAATTTAAGGATGGCCCCCTTACAATAAAAACTATGAGCCATAGATACAAGGCCTAATATCTGGGTCATGTTATTGAACATAGTAGAAACGAACTCAGGCCATTGCTTTATAAATCTCCTTTTTAAAAATGTCTTGAACTATTTTTTTCAAATTATTATCTGGAGAGGGTAGTGATAAATAATACTGTATACTTATTTTTTTTAGAGAAAAAATTATTTATGGTAAAGAATAATAATAATGATATTTAGCACTGCGTCCTACTAATCGTTCTGGTTATACGCTTTAAGTACTAATTACGCTAATGGATTGGGAATTGGGAAAGTTAAATTAGAGGGAGTGAACCCGAATTTGCGTGGAGGGAGAGTGGAAAACCATTTATGAAAAACCACCCCCAGTTCACTCGACCAAGATTCGAACCTCGATCTCCCCGTCCTCATCAGTCGAGTTCAACACGACAAGTGCGTTAGCTAACTACGACACCGAGGCGGGTTATTTAAGGTAAAATTAGAGCTAACTTTTTGGAGTTTTTTTAAATAACTATTATAACTTATACGAGAGAGTATGTAGCTAACAATTTTGTTGTACTATTTATTTGCGTTTATTAGTAGGCAGGTTAAAGAAAAAATAACTCAAATTTAACGTGCTTAATTTAGCCACTGTGCTTTGAATAATTTTTAAACTTTAATAATAATACTAAGCACCGCGTCTTACTACCCGTTCGGGATATACGCTTTAAGTACTAATTACTCTAGTGGATTAGGAATTGGGAAGGTTTAATTATGAGGAAGTGAACCCGCATTTGCGTGGAGGGAGAGTGGAAAACCATGTAGGAAAAACCACCCCCAGTTCACCCGACCGAGATTCGAAACTCGATCTCCCCGTCCTCAGCAGTCTGGCTCAACACGACTAGCGCGTTAGCCAACTACGCCACCGAGGCGGGTTTTTAAACTTTAAAGGCTAAAGAGGCAATAAAATATTTAAAATGCAGTTTCATTCGAAGACTAGAACAATTTTGACTATGAATATATCTGCTATTTTTATTAATGATATCATCACGTCATACTACCTGTTCATGTTATATGCATATTGTTTCAATGGATGAAAGGAAAGAGTTAATCTAATAATTTTGTTAACTGCCACGTTGGCAAAATAACAACACAAAAGGATCTGTTCTGTTTATCTAGAAATAGTCAGGGGATCATTTTCAGTACATCCAGACAGGATTCATTAACCCAAACTTTCTGCCTATGCCAGGAGGTACTATCTTAATTACATCTTGCTAGGAATAGAAATGGTTAAGGCCCTATCCTTATGCCTAACTAACCAAATGAGCTTGGAATTAAAAGTAAGTGATTATCGGTGTGATGAATAATAATTTTTTTTCATTTTTTTAACCTAATCTAAAAGTTATTTATCAACTGTAAAAATAATAAATAAAGGATATGGGTGAAAATTAAGAGGAAGTATGTATTGTATTCGCACTAGCCTGGGAAGAGGGTGGGACAATATTTAGCAAAAAACCTTGACTAAAAACGAATGGGATTCAAACCTCATAATCCCGAGCATCAAAAAGCCAATCTATTTCGAGAGTGATGCCCTAGATCATGCGGCCACCGATGCTGGTAATCATACAGTGGAATAGTTGAAGTTATAAGAGAAAATACTGCAAGGGAGACCGAGTAAGAAATGGAAGAAGCATATAACAGCAATTGTGCGAGTGAGAGGAAAATAATGAATGAAATTTTGAGGGAGATGGAGATATTTTACTAAGTCTAAGTAAGCTCCAATATCAAACTAACAGCTTAATCCCAAATAGCTTTGTCCCCTATCGACCTAATATTTCTACACACGACACTCGGGTTCAAACAACCAATTTATTTTTATTCATAAGGTTAAGAGCAAGCGTATGAAGTAATGAAAATATGGAAAGAAGAGTGAAGTGGCAAGATTAAATAGAATAGTGTGGCGTTTGTTTATGGCCCCGAGTTTTATTTAGTTCGAGCTGTCGTGACGTCACCTCCAGACGACTTTATTGGGGTGTTGCACCGCGCCGCTTGGAGGGTTGGTGGTTCGAGCTCGCACACTTGTGATAGGAGAGTTGTGCGGACTAGATTAAATAGCGTAACGCCTGTCTAGTTCACGGAGACAACCTGTTGTTGGCCGAGCTGGACGGAACGAAAATGAATGTTTTGTACAACGCGAAGCTCGTAAATAATCATGAAAACACTGAAGAGATAATTGTGTTTTTCTTGTATAATACCAGCATCTGGTCAGCGTGGAGACACCTCACTGGCTAGACGCAGTTCGTAGAGCAAGATGTTGAACCTGGGGCCTTGCGATCAAGAGGGTGGGCACATAACAAATGGCAGTAGGTATGATGATAGTTAAATACATACCAACTATAATAATAGTTTTCTCATGTTCANGGCACATAACAAATGGCAGTAGGTATGATGATAGTTAAATACATACCAACTATAATAATAGTTTTCTCATGTTCATAAAAGACATTTATTAAAGGCTGAAGGATCTTAGGGAACCATTATATCTACCACCTTATACATCAGAGGGAATTCAGGTTTGAGGATTATTGGAAGATAGTATTGTAGCATGTCAATCAGTTAGATTGGACATCTACAATTAAAAAATTCTATAATTCATTAATTTATGCAAGAAATAAACAATATTCGCATATTAAATTGAGTCTACTCTTAAGATGCAGTCTAATAAATGTACGTTTCTCCCTACCTTCAAACATCCAAACAAGTGGTTGGTAAAAATACTGACTTTTGTTAAATACGGGAGTAGATATCAAAGAAGAGAATTAATATTAACATAGTTATGAATAAAAATACTTTAACGCGTTGCTTTTCTCATTGGATAATGTCAAAATTTATTTGCTTACGCTTGCCATGTGGTTAACATGAAAAAATAGTAAACTACATCTATATCACCAAATCTTATTAAATAATAATGGATCCTGAATAACATAATTAAAACATATATATTTCCATATAATATGCCTTGGTGAGTACTCACATCTTCAGGATGTCTGCTGATTCCTTTCTCCCACATATGAAGCTCAATAAAGCTATTTAATGATGGCCGCTCCACGTGCTATCTGAACTAGATCTGTTAAAGTGAAGATGGGCATGTGACTATCGACGCAAAGATATCCTCATCAACGACGCTGGTGGTAAACCAAGGACTTCCTCTTCTACCTCTCCTCCGTAAGTTAATTTTTCTTGTTAATTCTCTCTTCCTGCCCGCCTTCCTCCGTAGTTCCTTTTTCTATGTTTTTGTGTTTATCATTCATTCTGCTTTCTTCCATTCGTATCAGGTTGAGTACTATTTAAGGGGCCGCGTCCCAGCACACCATATAGCCATTTAATGTATCTCTGCATTGAAGGAAGGACTCCAGGTTTGTCACGACTATGAAGATGGAAGCGTCGGATTCACCGCCACCTTAGACAGGACGACTATTTTCAATAACCGCCTATGAAGTCAAGGCCGTGGGATTCACCGTAGCTATGGATGAAACCACAGACTTCAATGTTTTAAGTATTCTACAGTAATCGACGAGTCCTTATGACTTAGATAATTTTGTTTATAAAGATGAGTTATATCTGATTGCACCCCTTTAGTGTTTTATACTGTCGGAGACGATTTTCTTTTTCATAGTATGTCTAGTTGACCGTTAATCATTTTAAAGTCTTGTTGAATTGCTAACTCAAGCTTTAATTTATTTTGTATTAAATGTTGTGTCCCTTTATAATGCGGGACGAGTCCCTTTATTACTTGTTTTCTAATATTGTAATTAAGTACTGCAGTCTCTGTTGAGAGATATATATGCCTCCGGCGTAGAAAAGTTATGTCTTAATAAGGGACTTATAATATTCCACTAGTTCCTTTAATATATATTTAAATCAGAATTTGTCATGACGCCTTGTGCGGCGTGAGCATCAATTCAGTTTATGGATGGCTACCCCAAGGTTGTCTGTTTTGTTTACCTAATTACAATTCAGTTGATAAATACCAGTGTTATAGGTTGGTCAGGTAATCACGCTTCACGTGCAGTACTAGTTTCGGTGCCCAACCCAAGGAACTGCACTAGAGTCATAGTGGTGTCCGTGCAAATAATACTCTTTCATTCCTACCTTTCAATCGATTTCTATTTTTTGTGTTGTTCTTAAAGCTCATGCCTTTAGAATTTTATGTACTATTAAATCCCCTGGCAGTACCAAAGGGGAATGTGACCAGCCATAGTAATTTTGATGACACCTGTTTCTTAGCCATCAACTGCTGTTATTAACAGCTAGTTATCCTAAGTGTTTAATGGATAATATTTTGACGGCCCCATCAATTACAGCCTGGTTTAAAGTTATATGTATACCTTGTCATATATTATTCTGTTAGTAATTATTGAATTGTTCTACTTTATAGAATTTACTTCTACCTGTGGCCTGGCGACTACGCAGACCTAGCAGCCACAGTCTACTTTCCCAAGGCTATCTGATTGGTTCAAAATCCTTACTCGTTTCGACTACATTATTGCAAACCATTGCTATCTTAACTATGGTTTTTTCTATCAATAAATCTATATATTTTTCAATCTATGTTATTTTCAATTATATGATGTGTGTAACCAGTAGGTACTAACTGCGCCAATTCTAACTGGCCAGCGCAAATGCTTACAGTAGTAATTATTTCCTTTAAATAATATTACCAGAGAAACAATTTAATTCAAATTTAAATTAAGAGATTTTTAATCTTTTATATGCCTACACCAGATAAAATGTCTTAATATTAATATATGTCTTAATATTAATATATGATTGAATACACACAAACAACGTAAAAACTACTAACACCTTAGAGATATAAGAAACTTTTAAACTAATTAATTCTGTATAAAAATTATATTATATTATTTATTTCAATGGTTTATTTATAAATGACACTAGATTTTAAATGAAAATAATAAAACTCTTATTGATTCAAAGTAATCTAAAGATTTCAAACAATATTTATCTCAGAAACACTCTACATCAGTGTGTGTGTGTGTGTGTGTGTATATATATATAAAAAAGAAAATTGTAATCAAAAATACGAGAAAGAGTCCATATAATCTCAACTCTTGACAGTGCCTTAGTGAAGTTTGTGAGAATGGATATGACCACAAGATTATTTGATTATAAAAAATTATGTTAGTTGGGCTCTGGCATTAATGGTGGCCGTGTTATCTAATAGATGGAAAAGGCTATAGCTAAGAGTACCATGTATTTTAAGATTGTTGTTTATTTAGAAACCATTGATACAAATATAACATGTGTGGGACTTTGCTCACCATGAACAAGTAGATGAGTGGCAAGAGTGCCCTTCTTTATGAAACACTTGCCACGAAAATCATATTTGTGAGATCTGTGTTCCGTATGAGTAACTAGATGAATTTTAGGAGTGTTCTTTTCTTTGAAATAATTGCCCTACAAAAAACATTAGTGAGGTCTGTGTTCATCATGAATAACGAGGTGTTTTTTAAGTTGGGTATTTAGACTGAAGCACTTGCCACAAACTTCACATTTGTGAGGTCTGTGTTTGAAACACTTGCCACAAACTTCTCATTTGTGAGGTCTGTGATCACGGTGAGTAATGAGATGTTTTAAGAATGCCGTTTTCTTTGAAGCACTTGCGACAAACATAACATCTCTAATGTCTGTGTTCACTATGTCTGGCAAGATGAGATTTAAGGTTTTTATTTACTTTGAAACACTTGCCACAAACATCACATTTATGAGGTCTGTTTTCACTATGACAGACGTGATGAGATTTAAGATCACTTTTTCGTTTGAAACACTTGCCACAAACATCACATGTGTGAGGTCGGTCTTCCCTATGAGTACCGAGATGATATATAAGGTTGCTATTTAGTTTGAAACACTTACCACAAAGATCACTATTTGTGAGGTCTGTGTTCACCATGACTGGCGAGATGAGATTTAAGGTTACTATTTACTTTGAAACACTTGCCACAAACACCACATTTGTAAGGCCTGTGTAGACTATGAGTAACTAGATGTTTTTTAAGTGTTACCTTTCCTTTGAAACCCTTGCCACAAACACCACATTTGTAAGGTCTGTTTTCACTATGGGTAACTAGATGAGTTTTAATAATTCTCTTGTATTTGAAACTCTTGCCACAAACATTACATTTATGAGGCCTGTGTTCACTATGAGTAGATAGATGAATTTTAATAGCGTCCTTTACTTTGAAACACTTGCCACAAACATCACATTTGTGAGGTCTGTGCTCACCATGACTGACGAGATGAGATTTAAGGGTTTTTTTTAGTTTGAAACACTTGCCACAAACATCACATTTGTGAGGTCTGTGTTCACCATGACTGACGAGATGAGATTTAAGTTCATGACTTCTTTTGAAACACTTACCACAAACATCACATTTGTAAGGTCTTCGTTCACATTGATTAAGCAATTGAGATTTAAGCTTGTTATTTTTAGTATATGACTCTCCATAATCATGACACTTGTATTTTTCTCTATTCTCTTTATAAAGAATGGTCTCATTGTTTAAAAAAGTGGTGTCCATTATTTGGCCACCCATAACAATATTTTTATGGATTTCATTGGTGAAATTGTGACCAATCCCTAATTTGTTATTTTCACTAACATCAATAGAACTTTCTTCCAAACACAATTCTTCTTTAAAACCCGGCTCTTCACACACATCACTGGCTGGTGCATTGGAATTTGTCTCTTGTTTTATAATTGTATTAAGTTCGAATTCAATGGTACTTTCCAGCTTAAGTTGTCTTCCATGGCAATCTGGTTCATTCTGTAACAATGTTATAGGCCCACAATTAAGAATTTATAAAAATAGAACCAGAAAATCTTTTCAAATATCAGTTCGAATTTTGTTTTTGAATGGAAAATAATCGGTAAAAAACACTCAAGGATTGATATCGGTCAGCTTATAATTTATTGTGATGTGTACAAATGTAAAATTTTATTGATAAATTAAAAAAATTGTAAATAAACACTCAAATGTATTGTAAACAAGCCTATACATCAGGCATAAAACAAATTCTTTGAAAAAAATCTTGATACTCCCTCTTTTTGCCAATTCTAAATTAAAGATTATTTAATTTATTTTCAATTTTTTCTATGATATTAAAGTTAGTTTTGTTACTTTATGATAATGCAGTTAGAAGCCAAAGCATTATTTTTTTTATTCATAGTTCAGCCAGAGTCATTCACCTGTTTATTAACACAACCCACCCAGAACCCACTCTTTACCAAACAACCCTCTTCCACTCCCACATGTTGCACAATGTGAGTGGATACACTCAGTTAATGTTGCACCAAGTCACATACTAATAGAGTTCTAGTGCTACACAAATTTATACACCGATTCTTGTCAAACAAACTGTTAATACACTTTATATAAGCCGGTCGGTGGCAGTCACAGTGACTTTTTATTAGAAGGGTTTTTGATGAAAAGGGGGCGGATTTATTAGTATTAAATTTTTTTTTAAAAGGTAGGCAAATATGAACTAAAAATCTCAAAAATAAGCACATAAATAGCCATTATAAAGTAAAAAAGGCAATTAATAGGCACTAAAAAGAAAAAATAAGCACATAAATAGGCAAAATAATGAAAAAATGCACCAAAATACTCAAAATTATTATTATTAATTCTTAAAATTTAGCTTACACTTTCCATAATCACAAATTAATTAGCATTAGAGTTAATTAACAAATACTTATCAAGATTTTCAGATGAAAATTTTGTTCTGTTGTCTGACAAAATGTTTTTATACTGTGAAAACTTATCTCGACTTCACATGAAGTCATCGGGCAAAACTTCAGACAAGCTATCTCTGCTGAGCTAAGATTGACTTCTGGGAGTGATATAGTTTGTCCTTCTATGATGTCTGCAATACTTGCCATCACTTACCACTCAGGGTTTCGCTGCAATACTCTTTTTAATTTGTCGACGATGGCTGTGCCAACTGAGCCAGAAGCCTTATTCAGGTTTTATTCTATTCGACGAATTATCTTCACAGCTTTTACAAGAGGCAAATCCATATCTCCTTAAATTGTGATTGTTCCAAGGAGATTTCCAAAATTGCTTTTTACATATGCCAGATCCACAATGACACTTGAGCAGGAGATGGCAGCTTTCACTTCTGTAATTGAGAAAGATTGTTCCTTGTCAAACGTTTGGACTACCTACAAGCAAAACTGTTGATATATCAAAACTAACCATTCATTCAATACATTGTGGGCTACAAGTATAACCATTAAATTTAAAATATGTTTCAATATTGTGGACGGACAGGTGAAATCAATAAAACTATTGGTATGCGCTCACTGCAATTATAATTAGTGAACACACCTATATATAGTGTATTGTATAATATCTTTTGAATGTCACCCAGGTGAGCTGTGTAGTACATGGCAGCATGAAGTCATGTACCTCAACGCGTTAATACTGGTTGTTGTGGCAAGGGTGTGTTGGGAAGGGCGGCCTTAAATGAGAAGATTCATGATGGAGCCTTCAAAAACACTTTCTTGACTGTAGAAATAATACCGTTAACTTTTGTAAAATGTGATCAAAAACCTTCTGCAACCCTATGAACACGCACGCACCAGAGAAGTGACGTAAATTAGCTTGGTGTAGAATACTTTTAAGTTTGCAGATGCTTTCAATATGTAGGCCGCACTGTCGATCAGCAGCACCGAAAACCTTTAATTGTTGTTTTCTGATGGTCACAGGACACTCTAATATAAACAAATTAACTGATTTATAATTCTCATTTTTACAGGAATAACACCGCAAATCATTAAATTAACACATTATATCTTGTCAAATTAAGTTATATACTTACGCAAAGCATCACTGACAACTATGGCAATATTGTCGAGCTGTTGGTTGCCTCAGCATCTTTGAAACAACCAAGTGAGGTTTCCCAGGACCTGTAGAGTCTAGTTTTCCAACCACAACATTTGCAACATTTCTGCTACAGCGGTCAGTGTAACAGTGTAATATACATCGCCACTGAATGAACTGACACTGCTGTGAGCTAGAAGAAAATCTTTGTCGCCAGTCTGACCCGACTGAAATTATCATACCACTGGACACATGTGTTTTCTACGTAACACGAGTATCCACGTGGAGTGACCCAAAGGGTGAAGGAGGGGGGAGTGTTAAGAAAAAAAAAATATGTGAGAGGAAGAGAAAGATATATAAAAAAAAAGGGCACTTTCAGGCTCCCATTTGTAAAATAGACACTAAACCACGAAATAGGCATTTATACGCACTATAAATGTTATCACTTTATCTTCGCAATCCTTGAAAATAAACTTATACCTCAAAAGCCTACTTTTCAAGGAATAAGATTTAAAAAGATATTTAGGGCAAAATCCGCCCTCTATTGATGAGACACTGAAAATGAACTTTGTAGAGGCATAACAACTTTAATCTTTACTCACAAAAGTATTAAAGAGTTATTTAAGATAATATATTAAATGCGGTTTTTACTCGCCAACAGTCTTATATCTAAGTATATAGAGTATAGATAAACCATTTCTTAAGATGAAAGCATACGATTGGGTGAAAGTTTGTAAATAAACCTTCTGAAAGATTATGGTTTGGATGCATGTAAACTAAATGCAATTATCCATTGTATAATAGCAGTAAAACTTGATTTGGAATTAATGTAGCTTTAGACGAATGTATTGACATTTAAAATGGTATTATACAATGTTATGGTATGAATCCATGATTATTGAATGTATTTCATGAATCAATGTATGAGGTATGGCTGTGAAGAGGTGTTGCAGTGCAAAGGGATATGGTAAATGTGAGAGTGCAGCTATTTTTTTTATGCTGTAGTATGAATGGTCGAGAATGAAATTGACCCGAAGAATGTATAAAAGTGTGTGTGTGTGTAAATAGAAGGAAACCTATTCAGTTTTATCAATAAAATGTACCTTAAGTTCCATCTTTCTGTAGACCACCTTATATACCTTTTATATATATATATATATATATATATATACACCTTTAATTTAACAAAAAAGATAGGAAGGTTCTGGACTAGGTACACTTAGTTTTGTGTTGTTTCTTTGATTAAACTTTAGTGACAGTGAGTAAAACCATCTAACCTTAGTGAACGGAGTAAGTAAGCTATGATAAGGATAAATTTGAAATAAGCACATGCATTTGTCTGGAGAGGGTATGGAAGTCCTCATTTTAAGGAAAACCAGAAAAAAGTGTTCCCTAACTTTGCTAGTTTTCTGTTGATAAAAGTGTATGTTACAAATAACTTTTTATGAAGTTTTTTTTAGTAGTAAAGTACTGAAATATTCACTTAAGATGCCTATAAGGGTATTTGAGCTTATCAAGTTAAAAAAAGATAAAATATGTATTATATTGTTGACTTTGATCAAAGTTTGGATAAACACTCAAGCAATAGTTGAAGAAACTATATCACAAGTAAAATGTAATCAACACGGCTTGACCAACAAAATGAGAAAAACCTTTTTTCAAAACATAACATGTGCTGATATTGATTCATATAGGCCTATGTATAAACGTGTGAGTATTATCAATTCACATAAAAAGTATATTATTATCTCGAGTTTATATAAGTCACGGATCAATAATACAAAAAATGTATTCAAAATATTGGGGTTTTCGTGTCTGTTACGATACCAAGGCCTAAAATAAAGAGGTCTGGTTTTTTTAGGTTCCGCTGAACAGACATTAAAGACAAAGAGCGCTATTGTCTTAGCATATTAGCACAAGCTCACATTGATTTATATTTAAATATTAGGAACGTTATTATAAATAAAGTGTTATGTAACTAACTAAATATGTGTGTGAGTTGAAAGTAAAATAAGCTCATTATTACTAAATCAAATACGGTAGAGTAGTAAAAATTATTAATCTCGAGGTATCCGTACCCGCGACTATTGAAGTTTCCTTAGCAGCCATGTGACAGACAGTGGTTGTGGTATAGTTCCTTTAAATTACCGGGATAAGATACCAATATATAATCCTTTAAAAAAACTATTGATTGCTGCCTAGCATTAATTAATAATGTGAATCAGTGACTTTAAAGATAAGAAGTTATACAGATGAAGGAAAATCTAAATTTAGTTTGGAGCTCCTTCTAGTTATTATTATAAATGTACAAAAGTAAGTAAATAATAACCTCCCTATGGATTTCTATCTAAAAACATTGCTAATCATACGAGTAAAACAAAATATTTAGTTACAAAAAGGATATTGGAGTCAAACTTAGATGAAGAATAAATTCATTTGCGATAGGGATTTGTTTGCCAACTTAAGAATACCTTTGCTCTTTGCTGAAGCTATTGGCTGTGGATCTTGAAAGAGTCTTCCATTAGTGAGTGTAAGAGCACTATTCTCTGAGCGCTCCAAACTAAATACTAACGTGAGGAGGCCTGATGCACTTGGACTATAGTGAACTTCGTCCTTGTTGACTTTACTAAATTCAAACCGCCGATACATTGTATCTTTGAACATTTCCCTGGTCTTTTAGTGACAATCTGCTTGAACATAGGTGAGAAATGGTTCTTAAAGTTAAGAAACATTACCTGAGTTGTATCAATGACTTTGAATTTTTTAAGTGTTTGCTACCAAGTTTCGCCACTCTAATGGTAAATATACATGTTCTCGTTTCCTTTTCTCCCTCTCCACAAGGACAAAACTCCAATCACATGGGAGGGAACCATGTCCAGGTTCTGGGAATCTATGTGTGATCCTATCAAATCGTCCCACCTTGACCAATGTGTATAGGAACTGTACTATCAAATTATATTTGTTTTGGGCAACACAGTTATCACTAAACAAGAATACCTGTCTGACACTTTGGTTCAAAATATTTTCATGTAACATACTAATAATTTAATTCTGTTCTTTATGGCCAACAGCTTCGTCATAGATGAAAAAATAGTTTTAGATCTACTGGATTCATCAATACAAAAGAGTAGACCCACAGCTGCCTCCTATTCTACAGCGCCATCGCTTCCTTGCAAAACCAAAATAACATCACGTCCAAAAGTGAGATGAGTGAATGAAAAACATGTGTGAATTACCTATGGAATGTGATTATATGGAAAAATTTTCTATACTTTTACTCAGAATGAACGATGTTGTGCAATTATTGCTACTTATACATATTTTATATTCCATATTATAAGTAGAATTCAAATAAAACCTTGCAAATATGTTCTATTTTAACATATTTCAGTGCAAAAAGGATGCAGCTACAACTTTTGATTATACTTTAACCATAGAAATTGGTTATTTATTTTCTATACTTTTACTCAAAATGAACGATGTTGTGCAATTATTGCTACTTATACATATTTTATCTTCCATATTATAAGTATAATACAAATAAAACCTTTCAAATATGTTCTATTTTAACATATTTCAGTGCAAAAAGGATTCAGCTACAACTTTTGATTATACTTTAACCATAGAAATTGGTTATTTTAATAAATTAATATATGATAAAATAAAATTTCTAGGCGAGTAGAATGAGCTGTGAAAATAAAATAAAAGTTTGCATTTGAATTTTTGTGAAGGTTTAATGTTGTTTCCCACAAGTTTGGAAAAGTGGAACCATCCCGTTTTTGCACGGAGCCCTTCAATTGTCATTGAAAAAATAAAGAAGTTTTTTCAAATATTTAATAAACAAAGTAGATAAACCTATCATTGTTCACCAGTGTAGGCGATGTTTTAAATGTTGATTATTGTACTTGGATGTGTGTGAAAATATATTCATGGAAAATAAAATAAAAACATGGTTTCTACTAAACATGGACAATTTAAATTCCCAAATTTTCGTTTGATTTCCCCTTATCATTTCCTGAAATTCCAGACTCAAATGTTTGTCGCATCCTTCTCACTTGCAACTCCCTCTCCCTCCTCCCCTTCCCTATAAGTTTTCTTCTAATATTTTTTTTTATTAATTATAAGTTTTAAAATTTAAATAAACATTTTAAAAAAATTTGTATTAACATTGATTACTAGGAATTATAAAATGTATTGCACAGCTACAGAAACAAAAACAAAAAAACTAGTTTGAATAACATTATTATTTACTGATTAAATGATTATTATATTTCATATTTTGAGTAAAACAACCTTTTTCCCGGATTTTTGTTGTAATTTACCAAATTCCCGACTTATTCGCGTAGTTTCCCGATCATTTCAAATTCCCGGCTAGTACCCGTTTTCCCTGATTTTCCCAAATGGTAGACATCGTGTACAAAGTTAGTAAATACTAAATCATAAAAGATAAAATAAATCAAATTGTGCTTAGTGGCTGTCTTTCTGACATCCATCGGTGTAGGCCTATCGAAAACCTAGCAGCACAAATAACTCGTAACTAAACACATCCTATTGTGAAACTATTGGTGTTAGAGAAATGAATCTTATCTCAAAATAAAATTACGTTCATGATTATTTCGGATACATACATTACCCATATATTTCAATTAGGAATTTTTGTATTCACAGAGTTAAAATATATCTGTAATCAAAATTGTATTATAGTTTTTTCCAAATATTTTTTTTTTGTTCAAAATTAACCAGTTAGAATATGGGAATGTAATTAGTACCATAATGGCTTATAATAATTTAGAAATTGTAAATAATTTAAAAAATAAAAATTAAAGTGACAGTCAAAATAGTTTCAAGAAAAGGTGAGTTTAGTTTTGGGGTGTTCTAATATTTGATCGAGGAAGCCATGATGTATTATGCTTAAGTTGATTAATTTATCATGGAAGGAGACGTAAGATAAGTAAAATAACTGTTACCTGTTCTTTCCCTTTATCAATCAATAACCATACTCACGATAACGAAACTATGATTAAAGAGAAAGCTACAGAGACGTCTACCTTCGATTACTTTTACTCATCTGATTGGTCGGCTCCCTAACATGGAATTATATCAGTTTGGATAACTGTAATGGGGAGGAGTATAAAACTACATCTAGCATCAAAATTTATGCCATTTGAGCGAATTACTATTTTTTTACAGTGTCAAATTAGGTGCGTGGAATTTTGACTTATTTAACATATTTTTAAATCGATTTTACGGTTTTTATTTTTGAATAAGGATTGGTCTCTATCCATATTTAGGATATTTTTAGAGGGAAATGAAAACAAAGTGAACATATAAAGCGTACTATACCCATGCCTTTTTATGGTGTTAGTGTTGGAAAAACACTTTTCATTAACGAAATTAAATATATACTAGAAGCCTGTAGATATGTAGAATTGTCCCAAAGAGCATATATATGTATTCCTTATATACCTTTATTTCTTCCTTGATGATAGGAAAGCTTGAAGGGTCCAAGTTTGTAAAAAAAAAAAACTAGTTTGAATAACATTATTATTTACTGATTTAATGATTATTATATTTCATATTTGGAGTAAAACAACCTTTTCCCGGATTTTTGTAGTAATTTACCAAATTCCCGACTTATTCCCATAGTTTTCCGATCATTTAAAATTCTCGGCTAATTCCCGTTTTCCCTGATTTTCCCAAATGGTAGACACCGTGTACAAAGTTAGTAAATAGTAAATCATAAAAGTTAAAATAATTAAAATTATGCTTAGTAGCTGTCTTTCTGACAACCATCGGTGTAGGCCTATCGAAAACCTAGCAGCACCAATAACTCGTAACTAAACACATCATATTGTGAAAACTATTGGTGTTAGAGGAATGAATCTTATCTCTAAATGAAATTACGTTCATGATTTATTTCGGATACATACATTACCCATCTATTTCAATTAAGAATTTTTATTCACAGTTTTAAAATATATCTGTAATCAAAATTGTTTTATAGTTTTTTTTTCAATTTTTTTTTTGTTCAAAATGAACCAGTTAGAATATGGGAATGTAATTAGGACCATAATGGCTTATAAAGCTCTCGTAAATAAATAAAAAAAATAAAAATTACGGTGAAAGTCAAAATAGTTTCGAGAAACGGGAGTTTAGTTTTGGGGTGTTCTAATATTTGATCGAGGAAGCCATCATATATTATGCTTAAGTTGATGAATTAATCATGAAAGGAGACGTAAGATAAGTAAAATAACCGTTACCTGTTCTTTCCCTTTATCAACCAATAACCATATTCTCGATAACGATATGATTGAAGAGAAAGCTACAAAGACGTCTACCTTCGATTACTTTTACTCATCTGATTGGTCGGCTCCCTAACATGGAATTATATTAATTACGGTGACAGTCAAAATAGTTTCGAGAAACGGTGAGTTTAGTTTTGGGGTGTTCTAATATTTGATCGAGGAAGCCATGATGTATTATGCTTAAGTTGATGAATTTATCATTAAAGGAGACGTAAGATAAGTAAAATAACCGTTACCTATTCTTTACCTTTATCAACCAATAACCATACTCGCGATAACGATATGATTGAAGAGAAAGCTACAGAAATGTCTACCTTCGATTACTTTTACTCATCTGATTGGTCTGATTCCTAGCATGGAATTATATCAGTTTGGATAACTGTAATGGGGAGGAGTATTAAACTACATCTAACATTTCAAAATTTATGCCATTTGAGCGAATTACTATTTTTTTACAATGTCAATTAGGTGCGTGGAATTTTGACTTATATAATATATTTTTAAATTGATTTTACATGTTTTACTTTTGAATAATGAACGGTCTATATCCATATTTAGGATATTTTTAGAGGGAAATGAAAATGAAGGGAACAAATAAAGCGTACTTTGCCCATGCCTTTTTATGGCGTTAGTGTTGGAAAAACACTTTTAATTAACAAAATTAAATATATACTAGAAGCCTGTAGATATGTACAATTGTCCCAAAGAGCATATATATGTATTCCTTATATACCTTTATTTCTTCCTTGATGATAGGAAAGCTTGAAGGGTCCAAGTTTGACACTGCAATGCTTAAAGGCAATATCTCGGACATTTCATTATCTTCGTCAATATCTTCACATTTCATGGTTGAGGATAAACACTCAAGCAATAAGTGAAAAAACTATATCACACGTTAAATATATAGCGAAAATGGCTTGAACAATGAAATGAGAAAAACTGTTTACAAAAAACAAAATTAGCTCATATTGGTTCAAATATCAATTAATGTGTGAATATTATCATTCCTTATTTAACAAAAATTTCACTATCTTGCTCCTTTTAGCTCTATTTATTATTTATGATTTAATTAGTTTACACTTTAGTTATATTAACTGAAACAGTATTAAAAGAACTTTGTTTTTTATAAGTCATGGATCAATAACACAATCATTTATTTAAAATTGTTTTGATCTTTTTGTTTTACACACGCAAATCACATGTAAAATATAATCAAAATGGATTGATCAATAAAATGAGAAAAACTGTTTATAAAAGACAAAATGAGATAATATTGGTTCAAATATCTAAAAATGTGTGAATATTAACAATCCTTAAAAAAAAAGTTCATTATCTTGATCTTTTAAATTCCAATTATTTTTAAGATTTAATTAGATTACACTATAGTTATATCCACTGAAACAGTACTAAAATACCATACTTTCTATAAGTCATGGATTAATAACACAATAATTTATTTAAAATTGTATTGATCTTTTTGTTTTACAATATCTTTCTGCCTTCAGGCCCAATCTAACAAAGTCAGGTTGAAGTTCTCGTAACCTAATCATTCGTAAAGTCTATCCGTTGGTTAAACTTGGTGTTGCGTTTTGCAATACTAATTCTATGTGCTCGTCAAGCCACGGAAGGGTACCTTCCATTAGTTATTAAAATTTAAATGTATGTAAAATTATGGAGTTGTTATTAGAACATATTAAAATATATAACATGTTTATGTTTTTGTTTATAGCACGTCATGTTATTCAAAAATCATGTTCACATTGTTTTGTAATGTCCCTGATTTGACCCTAAGGAATATTGGAGAGCATTGACAATATTCTTCTCTTAATTATATATTATTTTTATTTGAATTCTATATTTTATTACTTGGCGCTAAGACCATGTTTTTTTCTAAACTATTCATAAATGATAGTCATCAGATTATCACTTGGAAATTATGAGTTATTTCCTGTTGTAAAGCTCACGCCATGAAGTTAGGATGCATCAGCTACTGTAACTAACATGAGTTTGTGACATAAAGTTGAGTCAAAATTACAATGTAAAAGTCCTTTACAATTAACTTCCTGCTCTGAAACAACCCAGAATATTGTAGATGTTCAATTTTAGGCAGTGTCCATTTCTTGGCCATTCAGTATGCTTCTATACGTTTTCACGAAATAAACATTCTGGTAAGTACCATTGGCCTGAGTTATATCAAGGGTGGTGTAATCTCATAGCTCACTGTGATGCCAGTCATTGTCTCGGAAGGACGTGTGTTAGGCGCTCGTTTAGATTGTGTGCAACATGGTCATTTTTATATCCAAGTATCAAAATTATCATTGAATAAAACAATATCAAACTCTTTCTGGCGTTTGTTATTTCTATCATAAAAAGTAAGGCCCAATGTCAAGGAGTAATAATTATTGTATAACGTAACAATTGACGAAACAACCGCGGGACAGTTAAATAAGTAAAAATCCCGTAATGTTACAAATGACTTCCAAACGTGGGGCATTTATCGTCAAGAATATTACTTAAGGTGGCAATTGGTGGCCCAACGTTGAATAGCTTTCTTTATAGGTCCCACGTTTGGACGCCAGTTGATTAGGTTTTTTTTACGGGTTCTACGTTTGGGCCACAATTGAAGAGTTTCGTTACGGGTCCCTGTTTGGACGTCAATTGGAGCATTTCGTCTTCTTTAGTTATGTTTATTTGAATTGTCCTATGTTTAGGCATTAATTGATGAGTTATGAACTAATGTGGTTTGATCGCCACGCGATGAACAGCATTTTATAAGGTTTATAAAAGCATGAGGTTTACTTATCTCACTCTTTTTATCACTCGCCCCTCGTTTGGGCCACGTTTTATACTATTATTTAATAAATACATATTTATTAAGTTGACATTCTTTTAATTCCAAATCTCTGTTTATTTCAAGAGAAAACAAATTATGTCGTCGAAAAACTACATACGCGGCCGATAGCATGATCGTAGGGATCGCGGACAGGAGTTACAGGAGTCTTAGTGAGGTTCTATTTCCCCATCTTTCGCATATATCTAATTCTCAAGGAAGCTTCCAGAAGCTTTTGTCTCGAAAAATTAAATATTAAAAAGAAAACATCTGAATGGAGGTAGAATATTCGAGAACAGGAAGCTGGCTCAGATTAGTGTTTATAAATGCATATCGTTCTTTCAAGAAGAAGACGAAGTTATTTTTCAAAGACTTTTAAATTGGCATTTTGACTCTACAGGTTCTGCGTCATGCAGTCTGACGTCATTTACCAGTTACTCTTGTGCCTTCTTGGAAGAAAAAGTGCTTTAAGTGCCACGTAATAGATTGTATTATTTAAATAAAATAAAATACGTTTGTAAAATTGGGATGAGATTATTGTCAATGCTTTAAATATCCTTTCGGGGCAAATCAGGTACATTACAACGTGGAGCAGCTATAAGAACATAACAATTGGAGTCCAACTTGGGTCATAACAATTGGCGTCCAAACGAGGGACCCGTTATAAGAACGTAACAAATGGCTCCAAAACACGGGGACAGCTATAGTGGTGTAACAGTTTATAATCTATGCTTTTTTCTATCTAAATAAAAATGGATATGCCTACTGTGTTTATTCTAAACAGGCGTGTTTTAACACTGTTTTTTAAGTTTCAAATTAATTAAGTATATACACAGTAGAGTCATTGTCAATTTTTTAAATATACAATTTGATATTCAAATAAAATCCCCCATTAGTCAACCATGAACGTGTACTGGAGAGGAGAAAGAGAAGAAAAAAGCTCGTCCTATATTAGCCATTCAAGCCTACACATAATAAGTTGCAAGACTATAAAAACATAGATAGGCTTACAGCTATTGTCAATTAATTACCAATAGCTATTGACAACAAGAAATGACAGCTCCGAATTGTGAAACCATTGAAAATAATTTAGATATTTTGGATAAGAAAGAAGATCCTGTAGAACTAAGCCAAAATAATTTTAATAAAAGTCAACACCTGGGATTAAAAACCTGTGGCCGGCGGCGTACGACGACTTACAAATAACCCTATAAAATTTGCCCAAAAGAAACGTTGGCATCCCAAACTAAACAGCTATAGTAAACAAAAGGAATAAATTTAACATAATTATCTTATTAATATCTTGGTGTTAAATTGGAAGTAATTTTTCTTTAAAAAAAAACTCCCACGGGACTATCAGATCTGACTGAGAATATGGGACAAACTGTTCTCTCAAATAACAAAACATTAGCTGTTCAAACAGAACTTACGTTACAAAAGATTAAAGTTATCCTAATTCAAATTCCAATAAAAATTACGTCACGTTATGTTAATTCAAACAAAAATATTAAATATGAAAAGTTACTTCAAAAAAAGGGAACTCTCTACAATTCCAAACAATTTAATATTAACATGTCAACTTCTAATCAGCACATAACTGAGGATATTTACGAGAATAAATATATAAGTACAAGTCCAGCGCCCGAGCGGCGATATTTTAAAGATAGAGTATTTAAAACAAATTGACGATTAAATTATAAATACGTTAGATTTTGAAACAGAGTATAATACGTAAAAGTTTATAGTCTATAAGGAAGTTAGAGTACATAACTCCAATCGTCTAAGCGACGATTTTGATACATTCTACAAGTATTTCTCCAGACAATGGTCTGTCGTCGATCGTTGATCGTAGGATAGTCAATCATGGAAAGCTTGCGCGGCCATTATATAGCGATTTCATTGTTCTGGAAGCAAGGTGGGGCGATACATAACACACGCATGGTGACGTCAACGATGCCTGCAAAAAGTCACGTAGACCTTTGTTGATGTTGTTGATAGTTGTTCTCGCTCCATTGGAAATCAGCAATATTCCAATCACTCGATGTTTTGAAGGAGGTTCCTCTAGTATCCGCCAGAGGTCAGAAACATAGTTGTCTTCTAGTCGATGTTGATAGTTCTTGGCTCGTTTCACGCTAGTACAGTCGGAGTGCCGGGACGCGTTGTTGATACACCGGCCTTTGCTGCCCCAGTCACCGGTCTTGGATTCCCGTGCGTCGTTCAGCCTAGCAGGATTCTATTGAAAGCAGATTCATATTGTAAGTACTTCGACAGATTATTTATTACATTGGTTTGGATTGAGTCGTGAAACATATTGTCCAGCATTGTTATATTATGTCTTCTTAGCCTTCAAGAACTACAACATCGAGCAATACTATTGTAGGGATCCTAAATTTAATTGAATTTATTGGAGCGGGTAGTATGAATTGATGCGATACATCCATTTACGTCCGTATTGGGCGTGGTCCAATTGGAACATTATGCATCGTAATGTTACAATAATAATGTAACCTCACTTGAATAGAAACAATTGCCATAACACAATATGGTGGAATGTATGGAAGTTAATGTGTGACATACCCCCAACATTATCTCACACAAATAACACACAGAAGTAAGCACAAGAGAGTTATACATTTATTTCGTGAATAACATGATACAGCTCAATGAGTCATAGGCACATAAGAGTTATAGCGTTAAGCAAGGACTTAAGCCAGATGAACTTCAAGGCAAAAGGGTTACCGCCAAGGCCAGATTGGCACTAAAATATTAACAGACAACAACGTTAGAGGCATTAAAATAATACCTGAAAAAATATAAAGTTCAAAGTCAAGTAAGAATACCTAAATGATTTAATAACAAAAGGAGCGCCCTCCGTGGATACAAGTACTGGGTGGCCCGCCGCCCCACATTTAATAACCATATAAATATAGACACATAGCAAAGAAACAACAATAAGCTATCCTAACTTTAACAACTAACAAAGTGTCTGTACAAGAATTAATATCTCGGCCGGCTCGCGGCCTCACATTAAATGAACCTTGAAAGGAAACAAGGCGGTAATTTCAAACTATGTATACCCTTCTAAATCGGTCCTGATGGCAAAATATAAAGTTAACAAAACATATCTTTCCTAGGTTAGTTATACCAAATCACAAAATTTTCCGTGAAGTGGAAATTCAAGGTACGAAAAATATTAATGAAGACCAAAGTTATCCCCAAGTAATATTGCCTTATGGGCAAGGACCAAAATATCTGATTGTAGTAATAAATATCAAATATATATATATTGAAGTCCGAGACGTTTGAATTTTGAAAGATAGATGTTTTAAAGCCAAAGTGAATTTAGAAAAGAGTGATGAGCCTACATAATAGTTAGGCTATTTACCTTGTAAGCCCAGAGTGTAATGCATATCTCTACTCTGGACTCCGACCATTATACACCCTATGGTTATCATGTGTTCTCAGTGCGCACTGAGAACATCTCGGGTTTATTGTAGACGAGTCATAACGAGTTAACTGGGGCTGGCTTGGTTAGGGGTACAACTTCTTCAATGTCATGTTGTAACAAGGTTACAAATGTGAACGATTAAATGCTAACCTGAAGGTAGACCATGCATTAACTTTACGAGCGCTTTAATGGGGACGCCAGCTCTAACAGAATATTGTAAAATCCAAAGTAGTGATCGTTATCGCTTAGACTTATATTAATCCCTAACGAATAGAATATCATGACATTGTAAGATTGGGACTGACATTACTCTCTATACTATAACTGGATGGACATCTGTGGCTGACATTTTTTAGCTGAAGTTTAAATACCATTGTGCAATAAAGAAGTAAACTTTACTAATTCTATCTTTCTCTCTCTCTTACACACATTCAAGCCAATGTGGCATTTTGACATCGTGCATTAATTTGATTGAATATATGAGATACAACAATGTGTGATTAGTTAATGAAATAAATATTTTAGTAAAAAACTTTGAAGCACATAACAAAGTTCGAGACTGGTTAGTTTACTATTTAAATAAGTTGATATAGCCTAATATATACGATTATTTTTGACGAATCTCATACTATAATCCTACCCTATAGTTGTGTTTAATTAGGATAAAAAAAACCTTCCAGAAAGAATTTTCTACTTCCCTTTTAAATGGCCGTTTGTCCTACCAAAATAATATATATATATAGTATTCTGGTAAGAAATAAAGCCTTACAGATTGGGATTATTACTAAAATCAGGGATTAGTAGATACCATGCTTTCTACAAGCCTATAACCTAAAGTCTGTTCAGCGTAGGAATTATTTTCTGAAAGGCCTTTTACCCTACCAGAAATTTATTATATAGTAGGATATAGGTAGGAAAAAAAGACCTTTCAAAGAGTAACACCTACCGTTAATGGATAGTAAATTATCATTTTATCGTAAGACTTCTACACTTTTCATTCAAACACTTGTAATACAGTTTTTATAGCTAAATTATTTCACTATAGTTATCAAACTTTCAACATAATATAGTTCCTGAAAGCAATATACAAGATATGAGCGACTTAAAAAAAAGTAATTTAATAATACTTTCTAAAAGCCTATAACCTAATGGATAGTTTGAATATATGGCAATTACACAAAGTTTGTCATTCAAACAAATGTTGTTTAAAGATATCTAATTTATTATATATATCAAACTTTCAAAGTGTTTTGAATGTTAGTATTAAGTATTAAAAAATAAATTTACATCTACTCGTCAATAAGATGAAAGCCTTGTCCTTCACGATCATAAATTATTGTACCGGTATATGAAAACATTGACTCAATTCAATAAGGTAAAGGCATCCTCATATTAGATGAAAAACATTTTTACTAAATGAATTGTTGCTAAATAATTCTAAGTCTCTTTTCATATACCACAACACAAATCATCGTTAGAAATCGCTGACTTGCCATGCATACAAATGGATATCTTTGTGCTTAAACCATGTGTTTGGCACAAATATTTTTTTTCTAAACACAGCCTCACTAATTTATTATCACTACCATAATGGAGAACACTACAAGCATAAGCTAGGTTAAGCTTTGATTGACTAAATATGGGATGTTCTTAGCACAAATAATTCATAATAAGCGCATGAGCAAATCATTTGTAATAACTATTTTGACTATATATTAAAACATTTAGTAAACTTGTTATTTAATATGAAAAAAATTACTCAAATTATATAAATAATAGTATTTGAAACAAAATGTTTGGTGGATTATCCTACTGGAGTGGTTTAAAGAGGAGCAATTCAAGTTCATAGAGCTCTATAAGCCAGACCAGGTAATCTGGAATCCTAAGGATCCAGGAACCATATCACTGTAATAATCGAATCACAAACGAGCTAGAGAGAAATAATTATGTAGTTACCTATTATAGGTAAATGTTGCAAACCTGTTCTCTTACAGTCTGGACACCCACTCACAGCGAACCGAACAAATAACATGTTCGTGGAAATGTTTGTGTTCGTTGCTATGTATTTGCAATTCTAATGTATCCACTTTAAGTTGGTCTTTAGTTTGCCTATTCATTTACTTATAGTACTTTGAATTACTATTTGAATTACTAATTTTCTTTTGCTAGCTATGCCTAGAACATATTAAATTTCATCTTAATATTAGCACTATTGTAATAAGTCTAAATGAATGAATGAATAGACACAAACTCAATAATTCAAAAAGAAA
>CABEEJ010007607.1:0-21292 GCA_901482245.1 Timema douglasi | reverse complement strand
AAAAAAAAAAAATAGCTCAACATTTCTGAAATGGATAAGTACCCTAAGCTTAACCTGAAGTGTTGCAAGCTTATCTTGCCTTTAATTTAGCTGTGGAAATATTTTATTTGACTTTTACATCAGCCTTAAACTAACTCGCAACAATCCAAGTTTGTTAAAACTGACTGGACACTTTTATATTTTAATGAAAGTGTTTAATCAGATTAAAACCTAATTAAAGTCACCATCATTACCCAATCCTATTAGCAGATATAAAAAAATATTAGCAATAGTTTAAAAAAAATTATATTCACAGAGTAGTTTTTTTGGTCATTAACTTCTCGTTTGCTCAATTTGTGATCACATGTTAAGATAATGACAAGAGCACAGGAAGGGTGCAACAGTTAAAACTAAACAGCGCTCATTTAGTAATATTTGATGTAGTCATAAAAACATAAACAAGTTATTCAGATAGTAATCAAACCTTGTAAAAATATCCAATTATTTAATAATACATTTGAATCATTTACTTTATTAACAAATCACTTCACCAAATAGCTTTAGAATGGATTTGATAAAGTATTTAAAAAGTACAAATACTAATGATATGACTTTAATCAGTTTATTAAATGTCACAAAACACAAGACAACTTTACACAAGTAAAGTCGAAACTATTTTCTTCTTTTCATTGCCAAATACATATTGTGTTCGTTCCCTTTTATATGTTTTCTATCTACATTTTCTGAACTCTCTTCCAAATATACTATATGGATTAAGAATGTAAATACAATTTATAATTTTTCTTTCTGCCATTTTGGCAACATTAGTTTTAAACTTTTAAACTATGAGTTTCCTATGAAAATCTGACACTAACAAGGAAGCATGGACATCAAATGGCCGCCATAGGGAAAATATGAACACAACCTCAACCTAATTAATATTATTCTTTTTGTTACTTCCCGAAATGATAAATGTTCACCTCAATTTGAAGTTGAAATATTGTCAATCTGAACAGAGGAAAGTTAAGTCCATTGTGAAATGAATTAATTTTCAATTTTCTAATTTAAAACAACAATATAGGGAAACAAAATGCAATATAAAATACCTGTCACAAGGAGAAACAAGATTAGGAATGAAGTTATACGGGAAAGAGTTGGGTTACATGAGATAGTAAAGGAAGCAAGACTGAGATGGTAATGAGAATGGAAAAGGAAAAAAATACCGAAGAAATGATGGTAGTGAAGTAAGTAGGAATAAGACCACAAAAGACACCAAGAAAGAGATGGAAGGAACAGATAACATTTGATGATGATTATTCCAAATTAAAACAAAATTTTTGAACCAAACTTATGTTCCTTCATCATGACAATTTTTGTTGCACAAAAATTGACATTGATTTTGATGAGTAGATAAATGTTGATCTGTCACGAGTCAAGCTAGACTGCTCACTTCCCTAGAGCCTTGTCGATAATAGCCCGGGACACTATGAGCCGCTGGATCTGCGCTGTGCCTTCGTAGATCTGGTATATCTTGGCATCACGCATCAACTTCTCCACCGGGTACTCACTGTTGAAACCATTTCCTCCAAAAATCTGAGGAGAAAAATAAATAGTGAGCTAAAAACGTTGACTCAGACGTTCTTTGGGAACCACTCACCCAAAGGCAAATATATTTTTGTTTAGCCGTTCGAGTTGTATGCAAATGTACTAACCAGGATGATGGAATAGGGATGAGTATGGTTGAATTCAAAGGAAGTGTACCCAAATTTACATGGAGGAAGAGTGGAAAACATTTAGGAAAAACCGGCCTCAGTACACCCAACTGGGATTCAAACCTCAATCCCCTCTTCATCGGAATGCAAGTCTATTGCAAGAGTGATGCCTTGGGCCATTCAACTACTAATACAGGTTATATAACTTAAAATTTCAGATTTTATTTTCAAAATGTTATCTTGCAAACATGTTTTAGTAAATTTTGTTCTTGGATGAATAAAGTTATCACATCAAATAATATAATTATTTTATATTTTTGTCGAGTGGACATTAATTTGTCATCTACATAGAAGCCTAGTCTAAGGGGTAAGTAGGATGAAGGTGAATGATATGAAATGCACTTGCATTAACATGAAGAGCGGGTGGTAAAATCCCATATGGTAAGCCCCCCTTGGGGTCATTCGGCCGAGTTTATAACTGTGACCTGTGACCAGCCCACGATGCCTGAGACGTCACGGCATAAACTGACCTGCACAGCGTCGGCGGCACATTTGTTGGCAACGTCTCCCGCGTGTGCCTTGGCGATAGAAGCGTAGTAAGTGTTTTTGCGGCCTTGGTCCACCTCCCAGGCCGCCCTCATCCACGCCAAACGTGCTGTCTCAATGCCAATAGCCATGTCTGCCAACATGAATGCTACGGCCTGGTTGAGAACCAAACACAGATATTAAAAACTTACAAATATAGCTACGTTCATTTTCCTGAGTAGATTGTGTGCTTTCAGGGCCAATGTCCACTTAGCTAAACTCCAATAAAATTTTATGAACATTTTTCAAATAGGAATCAAAGTTTGCATATTTTTGCTAATATTCTTATGCTAGAAAAAAAATATTGTGTTTATTTATTTTATTTAATTCAGTAAAATAATTTAGATAATGCTTTATTGCACAATAGTTTGTAATATTTAATCCTAATCTGACAAATCAAGTTACTATCACAACCTGCAATTCAATTACTATAAATTTGTTCATATTAATATTATAAGGAAAAGTACACATTGTTTACACTTAAGGGTAGCCATCTTACCTTGACGGCTTACACTATGGCTCTGTCTTATAAGCTGAGCCATAGCAGAACCATAAAAGGTAACCTTACTACCTTTCAGATTTATTTGGTGAAGCTTTGAAACCATTGAAGCAGGAATTATTATTTTTTTCAAGGAAAGCCATCCTTGAAGCTTCACCCCTTCTGCTTTTACCATCTAGTATTAATATTCTTGTCTGCGAGAGTGTGCGAAGGTGTCTAGCCAATTAATTCAGATGTTTATACTTGTGACCACCCGTTTTATTGTGGTCAGAGCCCTTGGCTACAGATCCAGAGGTCCTGGGTTTGATCCCTGGCCTTCCAGAATTTGTATGTAAAGCAGCGGGTTTGGAATGAGGTCAAACTCGACCTCGTGAGGACAAATGAGAAGCTACTTGAATAAATAAGTAGCGGGTCTGATAGAGAAAACTGAGATTAACTAGAGAGTTCCTTGTGCTCACCTCATGACATCATACATCTGCAAATGATGGCACTTTCATCACTAACGGCGGTGGCCGCACCGTTGGTATAGCTCTCTTGTGGGCGATTTATTTTAAATGTGTGTGTACATCAACATCATCATTATCATAATATACACAGTCTTAATGTCACAAGAAAAGGTTATGTTAGGTAACAATGGTACATGTGTTTGTGGAGTGAATTACCACAATTCTCTCTATTCATTCACTCATACTGACCTGGTGACTCGCAATGAGGACCCCAAATGTTTTTCTCTCGAGAGCATACTTGGTGGCTTCATCGAGACACCTCTGGGCCAGCCCTGTGGCTCCAGATGCAACCTGGTAGCAAGATAACAAGAATCACTGTCATCTCCTTGGCAAGTTGGAATAGTCAGAATCTCCTGTGGGTGCGCGCACAGACACGCGCACGCAACTTACCGGTGGGCGAGTCTTGTCGAAAGCCCCCATGGCGATCTTGAACCCTTGCCCTTCCTGCAGCAGAACATTCTCTTTCGGTACCCGCACATCTTCAAACGTGATCCCACGTGTGTCAGAGCAGCGCTGACCCATATTGATTTCCTGCGGGGGCATAAACATGATCAGCCAGAACCTCCAAGTGTCCCCTTCTTCCCCCCAGAACTTGGAGACCTGCCCAATAGATCTCAATCAAATATAAGGTCATTGGATGTTTATATTTCTTTGTTCGATCATTTAAAAGAATGACAATCGTGTGCATGTTTTGGGTGGTCCAAGAAAAAAGGAAAATTTGGAATGCCGACAATCGACAAAATAAGTGTACCATAAAGCATCAAGTTAGATCTGATGTTTTTAAAATTTGTGAAAAAAAATGCAATCAATAAATTTAACTGCCGAAATAACAAATCATATGACTTTAAAAATATAGCTCCAAAGTATGCCACCAACTTTGAATACAGGGAAAAGGAGTAAGAAATAAGAAGTGCTTTTAAGACATTTATGGTATGTAAACAATCAAACGGCCATGTTGAATTAAACATTGAATGGAATATAGAAGGGCACACTTACCAGGAAACTGTAGGTCTCAAAGTTAACAATTAAAACACAACAAAACACATGATTATTAATTTTTGGGGTACATCAGTCCTCTTCTTCAGCAGAAAAGAGTAAAACCCAGTCTACACCCTTCTATCCTCCTTTAAATTTTTGAGTTTAGGACATTTTTGTTCAATTGACCCATTATTTTAGTTCAATCCCCTTTACTTGATCTGAAGCAACATTGAGGTTTAATAATTACTAGTTATGGGTTGAATACAAATCTTTGTTTTACCTTCAAATTCTGATTCTTGTAAAAACTTACGAGCTTCATAAGAAATCGGAATATAACAGAATTATAGAAACTTTAAACATTAAGTGATGTTAGCGTTCGTTATAACATTCATACATTCAGTCACATGCTTTGGTGGCCGCATGTCCTAAGGTGTCACTTTCTTAATAGACAAGACTGCCAATGATGAGAAGATCGGGGTTGTAATGATACTGTTTTTAACCCCTCTCATATATTCAAAAAGTCATGGATAAAGTGTATTTTTCTTTAAAGAACTGTATGTAAAGATAGTTTCCTTTTAATACTTCATCCATGAAGAGTCACGCGTTTTCAGAAGTAATTTCAATGTATTGCAATTTAAAACTTTCTTTCTTTAAAAAAACAACTCCGATGTATTTGAAAAATCATGTGACATGCTGGCTCCCTTTACCCAATAGGAAGCTAGCCTTTCCAACATCAGGTTGCCAGGAGTTCTCCTGTTAGTTGTAGCGCTGGTGATAAGGGGTCCAAGAAGCAAGGGGTAGGTCATATATAAGCCGCTTGTGCATATGAATTTAACAGAACATTGTAATATCACTGTAAGAACAGTACACACAGAAACCTAATATTATCACACAGAAAACATAATTTTGAACTGCATAGATTTGGCTCTTCAAGTCAGTCCGTAAATGAACAAAAACTATAATTTTAATATCAAATCTACAGTACTGAAAGTGTAATCATCTAAATAAATCGTGTGCAGCATTAAAAGTTTTACTCATTTCATAAGAATAAGAAATACATATAATCAGATCACATAGCCGTGTACAAGTGCGTAGTAAGGCATACACGCGTCGTTATCATCATAAGCCCCAGTATCGTTATAATTACTGCTCACCATAAGGCATACATGGGTCCACATCCGCATATTCATAATTTAAAATCAGGTATCACTATAAGTGATGTCCAATCGCGGGGCAATAAAAACCAAACCATTATAGGGTTAGAATCTTGGTCAGGTTTACCAAGAGAGGTTTTTCCTAAATAGTTTTCCAAACTTTCCCCACAAATTTGGGCACACTTCTTCTAAATTACCCGCCTCGGTGGCGTAGTTGGCTAACGCGCTTGTCGTGTTGAAGCTTGACTGCTGAGGACGGGGAGATCGAGGTTCGAATCTCGGTCGGGTGAACTGGGGGGGCGGGGTTTCCTAAATGGTTTTCCACTCTCCCTCCACGAAAATGCGGGTTCACTTCCTTTAATTCAACCTTCCCAAGTCCTAATTCATTAGAGTAATTAATACTTAAAGCGTATAACCCGAACGGGTAGTAAGACGCGGTGCTAAATATTTTTTTCTTTTTTCTTCTTCTAAATTCAACCTTCCTTGTCCTTAACTTATTAGCATATGTTTATAAACTGAACAAGTAATGAGATGTGGTGCTAAATTTTTTTTTAAAGAAAAACAAACAAGTCAGTTAAATGTTAAATTAATGGTCTGAGGACAAGTTGTTTTTCTAAAATAATTATGTTGAGGGTGAACCAGAGATAGGTAAGAGCTCTGATACAAATTCAAAGCCAAAATGATGAAAACAACATTTATTTTAAAATCTCAAATATGGTATTTTCTCGAATCTTGGAGTTTCCTTAAGGATTTGAATCGATGATCCCATCTCCAAACGACATATAAACAGTATTTGTAAGAAGGAAAAAGGTGCCATAGTTCACGTCCATCAAATTGTTTATTTCATTTAAATGTATGTTGAAAAATAACACCTGTAAATGGAAATCAAATTCAGAAATGTACCAGTTTCAATTAATCATACAAGTTTCAATGAATTGTACCAGTTTTAATTGATTAAACCAGTTTCAATAATTGTGATTATTTATTAATGAAGTGACAAATACACACCTTCCTACCGGGTGTGAGTCCAGGTGTGTCTCGCTCGACAATGAAGCCTGTGAACGCCTTGTTGGCTGGAGCCTTGGGGTCAGGGTTTGTGCGAGCAAGAACAAAGTACCTGTAATATCACCGGAGCAATTGCAGACATAAGTGTCTCTAGTTCGTATCCCTGGCACAGACCTTTCCTTCTTAGACACAGTACAGATGTATACCAGTAAGCCCCAAGTGCAAGTCACCCTACTTTGTTAACACCCAATATCGTACATTAATTTTCAAATTTAGTTTTTTTTATACATGATCTTAAGGGGAATGCAATAAGCCGAAAATCCTGGATCACAAGGACTTGTTTCTAGTTGAGTCACACAGAGAATAACTAATAATGTATCACTTAGGGAGCTGTAAACTAGCAGTGTTGCTATTCTCTTGAGCTAAAGCAAATCTGTCTTCCCTTAACTAGGACAAGTCTGGCAACATTGCCAGTATTTCTCCCCTTCCAGGTGGCCATGATGGCTGGATCTACCAGTTGGGAAACCTTCTAGAAGATAGTGCTACTGGACCTACCACCTGGCCACCCCTACAGAAGAAAGTGTTACTGGACCTACCAGTTGGCCACTCCTCCGTTGGTGATCCACATCTTCTGACCATTAAGGATGTACTCGTCTCCCTTCTTCTCTGCTCGCATCCTGACCCCGTTCACGTCGGAACCAGCGCCTGGCTCCGTCACACAGTATGCCTGTGGTCAAATACACAATCGTATCACATGGGACAGCTCTGAGAAGGGCGAGAAAATGTTCGATTTTGCCAAATAAACACAATTATATTCATTGTATGATGATTACTATTTACAAATCCTGATAGTCAGGTAAGTCAGATAGTCATGTTAAGTGTTATCAAAGCGAAGTTCAGAATATCTACAACACTCGTCTCTAAGCGAGTACTTGATACAATATGACGTGAAAGAAGATGGAGGCCACTCACGGCTACTAGTGGTTCCTCTAGCAGTCGTCCAAGGTACTTCTTCTGTTGCTCCTTGTTGCCCGCTAGGATCACCGGGGCTTGCTGGACAGAAAAGATAAAGCAGGAATGTCAGTTGGATTTATGTTTCACTAACTTCCACGACATATCCAAACATAAGACATGGGATACTGTGGGGGAAGAGCAGACAGCAGACAGCATCCCAAGGGGAAGCGCTGTAGTTTACATCCTAACTCCAGGCAAGTGCTGGTGTAGTCTTGCGTAAGAAAGAGGTTTAGCTACTGAAAGAAAATACTGGTATTTAAACAAAACAATATTGAAAATTGTGTTTTCTCATTTTAGTGGCTTATGTATTGTGTCTGAATGACCCTTTTATTGGGTGCATCTAGAAACAAATGTGTCAAGGCCAGGAATGTCAAAAGTGCACGCAAGTCTTGGAGGCTGGCGGAGAATAAAAAAAAAAAGCAAGTAAAACCTTTGTTTGAAACATTTGTTCAATATGTTCAAATTTAAAAAATAAAAATTTAAATGAAGCCATTTAGTAAATGAAAAATCAATTGAAAACAAAATGTTCACATGGATGCATGGTAAGTTGTAGTTGACTTCACAGTCAAATGTACCAATTCACCCGCTTCAGTGGTCAAATGGTCCAAAGGCCTCACTCTGGTAATACAGATTAGACCGCCATTTATAGAGAGATCAGGGTTCGAATCCCATTAGGGTGTTTTTCCTTGTTTCCCACTCTTTCTTTGTGCAACTATGGGTACATTTCTCTAAAATCTATATTGCTCATCTTTTAACACATTAGTTGAGTTAGTGTAATTGATTTCGAACCCCATGCACAATTCAATGGGCTTGCCCCCAAGTTGTAACCTGGATGCCTCTCATAAAAAGCAACTATTGATCGTCTGATCAATGGCCCTGCACTTCTGCTGCTCCAGGGGAGAACTTTAGATAGAGCATCCAAACACCTCCGAGCAGAAAAACCACACAGATCGCAGAGTTGACAAGTTGAGTAAGCAGCAGATTCGGGGAGGAGGTGACTCTTCGCTGCAAGACAGGCAAGATCACAAGAACGACAACTATAGCAACAATGACAATAAGAGCGACAACTGTAGCAACAATGACAACAAGAGTGACAACTACAATAACAACAATAACAATGACAACAACTGCTACAAATAAAGCAACAACAAGAGTGATAATTTCAGTAACAACAATGATGACAACCGACTTCAATTACATCGTCGACAACTACACTGACAACTATAGTAACAACATTATGTAAGCGGCAGAAGCCGAGTGTTAGAATGTACACAGAAGCCTAGTGATTACTTTCAACAATTTTTAAAGCTCCTTAAACAATCCAGTTATATTATTTCACAAACCCCTCTAGAATTATTGGCCAAGTCGACTGGGGAACATTGTATTCCCGAAGAATGAAAGTTAGGCAGACTGATGGCAAGTTAGGTTCGAAAAGAGGTGTGATTGAGTTCGCTTTTAGTGAAATTCACGTCACTCACCAGTTTTATCAGGAAACAACAACTTTGTTACGTTGTGTGTATCAAAAAGTAAAAGTTACTTGCAAGACAGTTTATGATTCTGAATAATACCCATTGAAAAGTTTTCATTGTTAAATTGTTTTATTTTTTGTATTTTAAAATGCGGGTAGACTACCTCTCTAAAATGCCTCCTTCCTCATCCATTCTCCATTAAAGTAATTATCATATATACCAATAAAGTGATCCGCTGATAAAAAAAATCCAACCTGTGGTTTTTAGTCTATATGCGATTGTTATGAGGATATGCTGTACCAAGAGGTTCTTAGTCTGCATGCAACTGCTGTGTGGATATGCAGTTCAGAGTCTACATGCAAGAGTTGCATGGACAAGTGTTTCTTAGTCTACACGCTACTGTTGCATGGACATGTGATTCCAAGAGGTTCCTAGTCCACATATGACCCCTACATAGACATGCGGTTCCTAGTCTACACATGACTGGTATATGAACATGTGGTTCTGAGAGGTTCCTAGTCTACATATGACTGGTATATGAACATGCGGTTCTGAGAGGTTCCTAGTCTACATATGACTGGTATATGTACATGTGGTTCTGAGAGGTTCCTAGTCTACATATGACTGGTATATGGACATGTGGTTCTGAGAGGTTCCTAGTCTACATATGACTGGTATACGTACATGCGGTTCTGAGAGGTTCCTAGTCTACATATGACTGGTATATGTACACATGGTTCTGAGAGGTTCCTAGTCTACATATGACTGGTATATAGACATGCGGTTCTGAGAGGTTCCTAGTCTACATATGACTGGTATAAAGACATGCGGTTCTGAGAGGTTCCTAGCTTACATATGACTGCAACATAGACATGCGGTTCTGAGAGGTTCCTAGTCTACATATGACTCCAACATGGACATGCGGTTCTGAGAGGTTCCAAGTCTACATATGACTGCAACATGGACATGCAGCCACAAGCGGTTCCTAGTCTACATGCGACTGTTGTATGAACATGCGGTTACAAGCGGTTCCTAGTCTTCATGCGACTGTTGAGGGGACATGCGGTTCAAAGGCTACTCACAGCCAAACCACTTCCTTCAAGAGCCGTCATGATGCCTGAGCAACCGTACGCCACCTCCTCCGCGATGAGACAACCGTCAAAGACACTGAGGTTCAACCCGCCTGAAAGAGAAGTGAGCGTGTGTTAACATACTTACACCAAGACCAGTGCTATCGATAACGGTCCCAATACCAGTACAGCCGTAGGCCAGTTCCTCTCCAATCAGGCAACCGTCAAATATACTCATACCAAGACCTCCTGTAACATAGCAGCTCACATATGTGCTCATAATTGGTAGGGGCACATTCAAAGGGAATGAACTTCACAAAGAGACAGTACAAATCAAATATTACAGAAAATCAATTACATATTCTTGTGTTTTTTACTTTATCATAACTCCTCGGAGAGAACAAGTATTGTGATCATTAAAAAAAATATGAATTTATGATGTTGATGGATGGACTTCTGAAACCTAATAAGTGATTTTTGTGATACTTTCTGTCCGTTACTGAGACTAGTGCCAAAATCGTTTTACCGATTGGGATTAAACTTGTTAAGGTTTTCATAAGGTGCCTCAGAGAGATTTTTAGAATTAGCTAACTAACCCTAAAATTAATGCTAATTTATTTAAGGGTGAAAGGGGAAAAAAAAATTCTTGACATCAGCTATTAACTATTTTGATTAAAATTCATATATAGACACTGTTTAACATTACAAACAAAATGGCTGTTCTAATTTTTCTAAGAAATGACTTAAAGGGTATTTTATATGAGTGGATATTTCCAATTTTGATCATATCTCCGCAACTCTTTGAGATAAGAAATAACTTACCGTTGAAAAGTAGTAGGACTATTAAAATTAAAAAAGCTTTTAGTTGAGATATATTTTTATAATACCTATAATTTCAGAGCTATAAGCAAATATCTTATATTTAAATGGAGGTCTAGGAAATGGGTATTTGATCATTTACGTTCTTTGGTAAACATGTTCCTTTTTTCTGTAATGTTCTTCAACAATGTATAATATCTTGTTTCACATGTCTTGGTAGTTTTAAGTAAAGTCTCAATTTTTAGGTAAGGGAGCGAGAAAGTCTTTGCAGTGCACCATTAAGTTTAGTTACTTAATAGAGTAAAAAAAAATTGGTTGTTTTAAAAGTGTATTGCAATAAGGCGATAAAGTCATCTACTAGTGTGGCGTTAGCAATCACAAACATAAATTTAAGAGTTTGCCTGTTTATCATGAGAATTGTGCGGTATTTACCGCATCCAGACGGCTGACATTTTAAAATTAGTAGCCCCTAGGCATAAACGTGTGCACCTATAAGCAGGAATTTTAAAGTAGTGATTAAAAAAAAAAAAGATTAAAAACTAGTTTGAAAGAATTAAAATGAAGAGATTTTGTTTTATGTCTGTTTGAAGGGGGGGAAAAAAAAGAAGAAAAAGTGTTACCAGGGATAGCCATGCAATGCATTGTGCAGTTACCCTGTGTAAAATTAGGGACTTCTGTTAGTACTAAATAAAATATAGATAATACAATAATTATAATCAAAAATAATAATGGTATATAATTTTTCTCAAAATGAAAGTATAATGATTATTAAAAGGTGTATTGTTATAGAATTAATTACAGTCAACTCCCGATTATTTGCGGTAATGGGGAGGACGAGTGCTGCGGATAATCCAAATATTTATTATTATTATTATTATTATTATTATTATTAGCACCGCATCTTACTATCCATCCGGGTTATACGCACTTACGCTAATGTGTAATGGTAGGGTGATTGTGAGATGAATTGGAGGACCTACAGTTTAACGTGGAATCCGAACCACGGTGGAGACCTGGCATTCCCCCACATTCACAAGTTGTGATTAATACACGTATTGCAAATATTTAGTAAAACGAGATTGTGTAGCACATTCAAATCTAACTAGTACTCACCTATCATGATTGCTTTTATGAACATATCATTACATTTCACACCCTCAGATAATAAAAATATATACTTTAAATCTATATACAGTATACTCAAAATGGACAAATCACTTGAAAAGTGTCTATTAGTCTTCTGCTTCCTTGCAGCTTCTTCCTTTTTCCTTATCCTGCTACGTATTTTCCATAACATTAACTTGTCAGATGGGAGTGTGTTGTGTTACTTTTTCAGATAGTTAAGCAGGTCATGGATCCATTCCAGTGCAGCCCTCCTTTAATAAACCTTTTCTCTCTCTGGTCATTAGTTCTTCCCTAGGGATTTACTGAGTACAACAATTGGTTGGCCTGTATGAGGTATTTTTCAGAAACATATCCCCTGCTGTTGGTGATGCCGCGGTTAAGCCGCAAAGCGGATAGTCGGAAGTCTACTGTGGATGTAATCGTGAGTGTGATATTAGAGAGGAAAGAGATTCATGTGCCACCTTGTTTTAGCAAAATTGTGATGATTCTGAGAAACAAGATATTATTTGTAATTTCCAGATTCGTGAATAAAATTAAATGTCCAGAATTCATTCAATCATACGTCATTGTGTTAATTATTAAATACTTTGAAGACACCTTATATAGGTGTAAACCCTTTGCCGGTTAGAAAACAAACGTGGCCAATTTGGGGCAATGAAACATGTTCAAAATTATCGTTCTCAAGGATCACCCCTTTACTCAGAAAATCAGGGGCTTGCTTTTATCACATTGTCATCTAATTTACAGTCTATACTTTAAGACCGAGAAAGGTAAGCGGACTTATATGAGCCAACCGCCAGGTAGTTTGATAATCACGCTGATAATGTTGTATCAACACAACAAACTACCCACTTCAGTGGCTGCATGATCTAAGGCGCTACTCTTGCAAAAGACTAGAGACTCCCAATGATCAGGAGATTGTGGTTTGATCCTGGTTGAGTGTACTGAGCGGGTTTTTTTTCTAATTCTTTTAGCACAACATCTTACTAATCATTCAGGTTATATGCTTATATACTAATAATTTATGCTATTGAGCTAGAGATCAAGAGGGTTGAGTTTGGAAGGAAGTGTACCTGCATTCACATGGGGAAAAACTGGTAAACTATTTAGGAAAAACCATGCGACCACAGAAGTGGATGTTTTTCCTAAGTGGTTTCTCATTCTCTTTCCATTAAAATGTGGATACACTTCCTCTAAACAAAACCTTCCTAATTCCTAAGCCCTTAGCATAGTTAGTCTATAAGCATATAACCTGAAGGGGTAATAATATGCGGGTGACCTGGAGGTCTAAGGGTAAGGTGTCAGACTTCTGTCCTGGCGGCCGGGGTTCAATCCTCGGTCCCGGCACAGATTTATCTGATTACCAAACACTTCCTTCACCTCTGACAATACATCTTGTGTGCCAGGCCTCCACCGTGGTTCGGATTCCACGTTAAACTGTAGGTCCTTCATTTCATCTCACAATCACCCTACCATTAGACATTAGCATAAGTGTGTATAACCCGAACGGGTAGTAAGACGTGGTGCTAATAATAATAATAATAATAATAATATGCGGTACTAAAAAAAAGTAGTAAAGTTGAGAGTAGCTATAGCTGACAGAAGCTGTGACTGCATGGTTGGTGATATTCTATAACTTGTTATTTGTATGCTCTAGTGTGTTCTATCCACTTCGCAATCTTGTTATTTGTGTGATATAGTGAACTCTATCCCAAATACATTTTTGTTATTTGTGTGCTCTATTGGTCTATCCACAATTCATTCTTGTATTTATGTGATCTAGTGTGATCTAGCCACAATTTGTCCTTGTTATTTGTGTGATCTATCAAATTATATTCCAAGTGCATTCTTATTATTTGTGTGATCTAGTGCGCTCTAACACCAATGCTCTCTATTTATTTGTGTGATCTAGTGCGCTCTACCACCAATGCTCTTTATTTATTTGTGTGATCTAGTGTGCTCTAACACCAATGCTCCCTATTTATTTGTGTGATCTAGCCCACTCCATCCCAAATGCGCTCCAATGAAAGTGTGCTGGCTGCTAATGACAAATTCTCTCGAGCGCAGAGAGATTGGTTTGTCGGCCCACCTAGGCAGTTCCCTGAAACATGTTCTGGCTGTCCCTTGTACTGTTCGCTAATCCACAGTCCTAGAAACTATCCCGCGCCTTATCTCAAAACACACCTCTCTTGAAGAGCCGAGCCTGCTATGTTTACCGTTTTCCACAAAACAAGGTCCAATAAGATAGCACAGGTTCATCGTTCAAAGGTCAACATTTGTTGCTGGTATTATGAAAGGTGGCAGTTTTGGATAAACACGTGTGTGAATATGAACAACAGGCAGGAGATTCAAGATTAGATCTTTATTTTTTAATGCTTTAAAAATTTGTAATCAGATTTTGTTTTATTAGAGTTCTAATACTGCTTATTGGTAACTCAGCCCCAACATAATTATAGAGAAAACACAACAGCCAAACCACAGACCGTATATAAACACTTATCTGAATGTATGAATGTAAATATTTAGTTAGCATTTGTATTCTCTATTATTCTGCTATATTTCGATTTCCTCTTATGTTCAAACTTTTATCCAATATTTGGATTAAAGTCAAGGTAAAATGAAGACTTGGATCTGACCCATCTCCAATTAGAGATTAGTCCCCTTTCTTAATTAAAGAGGTGCAGAGTGATTCAGTGTCTGGGAGACACCCAAATGTTTTGTGAGAGTTGTAACCCAAGTGCCATTGTTTCTTTACAATATGACCGAGAGAGATGGTTCAATTGTATTAGCATAACCGTTAAAGCAGGACGATTGCATTAGATAGTTTGGCAGAATGTGTTCAAATAAGTTTTATTCCTGCTACAATTGTGTCAAGAGCGGTGGTTTAACCCGAGTCACACCACAAGTTCGGGTTATACGCTTATATATTAGTTGCACTATTGAAATAGTGATTAGGAAGGTAGAATTTAGAGAAAATGTACTAAAATTTGTGTAGAGGAAAAACTGGGAAACTATGTAGGGAGAAACACCCTTAATACACATGACCAGGATTCGAACCGTGATCTGCCCGCAGTCTGTAGTCTGGTCTGTTGAGAGTGTGATACATTAGACCAATTGACCACCAAAGTGGATGTCAAGAGAGTTAACTAAACAAAAAGACACAACCAACTCCTTGAAACAATTTTTCTTTTGTACTCAAATCTTCTCCCAATCATTAAACTGGCACCATATTATAATTTACTCCCCTCACATTAAAAAATCTATAATAGTTAATGAATAATAATGATAATAAAAATGAGATTATGATGCAATTTTTTGTACTCGAGATGGCACAAACTTTTGCCAAACTAACTATTTAGTATGATATTTTTCTATGTCCCAATGCATGCAGGACTTTTGAGGGAAGAATATAAATAATAATAAAAAATAAAGGTTTGATTTCTAAACAAAATCTATTATTATTATTTAGCACCCGTCTTACTACCTGTTCGGGTTATATACTTTAAGTACTAATTACGCTAATGGATTAGGAATTGGGAGGGTTGAATTAGAGGAAGTGAACCCACATTTGGGTGGAGGGAAAGTAGAAAATAATTGAGGAAAAACCACCCCAGTTCACCTGACTGAGATTTAAACCTCGATCTCCCCGTCCTCAGCAGTCGAGCTCAACAAGACTAGCGCGTTAGCCAACTTCGTCACCAAGGCAAGTAAGAAAATCTAAAATGCATTAATTTATCCATGGGGTATCAAAAAGTGTCCTAGGTGCTATCAACATTCAGATGAAGGACTTTTCCCCTACGTCAAGTGATTCGTGCATAGCAAGACACGCTCTTTGTACCTTGGGCAAAAGTTCGGTACACAAGATCTTATCATCTAATCGAGGTGAACTTTGAGTGCTACACGAAAAAACAAACTGTTGATGCTCGATGTTACTCTAATTTCTAGGTCATGGATTAGATACTCGGGATGGCAAGGAGTTTTGATTGCAAAAAAATGGTTTCAACTACAAATAAAGTTTAACCTGAAAGGTGGCAGTCTTATATTCACTCACTACACTAGGACCCTACCTTATAAGCTACACCATGGTGGAACCACGTAAGATAAGATTGCTACCTCACAGGGTAAACTAGGGATATCTTCAAACCAACAGACAATGCAAATTCTAAACAATATTTATCATCAACTGTTTCCAGCCTGTCGCCGGGTCAGTTTAGTAAAATGCTTTCATCTTCCTCTATTCGTCTACATTCTTCCTTTCTTACTCTATTCCATTCTTCTCCTCTCCCTCACACACTTGATGTTATTTGCTATGCCCGTCTCTTCCTTGGTCTTACTTGTGCTGCTCAACAATTATTCTACATCCATTACTGTTTCCAGCCTGTGGCCTAGGTCAGTTTTTTATTCAAAACATATATTTTCCACTACCGGCTGGCTAGGTATGTTTTAGCGTCATATACCTTAAGATCTAACTTAAGACTAGGACACACACAACTTCCAGTCTCGTAAATTCATCACTGTGAAAGGGTAAACCCTAATTTCCCCAATGATATTTTTTTTTTGCCATGCCGGGAATCGAACCCGGGACCTTTAGATCAGTTGACAGACACACTACTGACCGAGCTAAGGTGTTGGCTGTTCCTCAAGAATATTAGAGATAAAAAAAATATAAGTTTTATTTTCAAATTTTTATTTGGAATTTGTTTAAGAGGTCTTCAACTGTTTATTAGTAGACACACTCGAATTTTACTAAAATTTACTAGCACATTAAAATGTATATCAAAATATTTATAAGTTAAGTTTATCATTTAATCTAAACTGGATCTTTTCATGAAATTAGACTACTCGATATTTTATATGCAAATACAAGGGTGCAGAATATGTCCAAATGTGTGAACAAGGTTTGGGGGAAATTGAAACCGCCCTGGGGAAATTTGGGGCAGGGAAAAGTCCAACAATTTTGTTGATGATGTTTTTAGCACATTCTGGTTCTGATATGGTAGTTGGTCTCTAGGGGCTAAGATAATGGGCCAAAGTTCTAGATAAGAAGTCAGAGGTGATAAGGGGCAAAAGAAAAATCTAATAATTCAACCTGGCTAAAGGCCTGATTGAGTGATGAGTCATCAGTCACCTACCCTACTGTGGGGGTTTGGTAGCTATGGCGGGCAGGCGGGGAAGGGTGGATAAGGGTGAGCGATGTTTTGTTTTAGTTTGAATCCAGTCACCCGGTATATGTATATCGCGGCCTAATTACATGGCAATGTGCGCACAGTTTATTTAAATTTGTGACATGTGTATTGTAATAATTGTGTAGACATGAAATTGTTGTTTTGAGTGGACCTATTAAGGTTTGCACATTGTACAATAGATACATTTTGATTAGATGGTTTAGTAAAACAAATGTTTACTATGTCAACTGTGCTTATTGTGGCAGATGTAATAAACTTGGATATCACGTATATAATAAACATCCCCAAGAAAAACCTAGAAATAAGGATCAAGAGAGTATTGCAAGTTTTGTGAGACGTAAATTGTGTGTTTAGGGAAAACTCATGTTCGTAAATAGCGATAGTATTTCCCCTAGTGCGGTTGATAGTGATAGACCTTGCAGTAGTAGCTGTCTACGAAAATCAACGATTAAAACAAGGCCTCTCAGAATTACACTCCATTGCTTCTCACTTTCAAGATGTAAAACTAAATGTTGGTAGAGGTAAGGCTACTGTTATCAACGAACAATTAATAACAATATTTAATGCACACAAGGAAATGGGAGAAAACTAAATTTTTTATAAGGTAGGTAGGCCTACTATAAAAATAACTACGATGAAAAGTATGTGTCGAATTTGGATTTTCAAACTATGTATTAGGTAATAATACTTATTCCCTTTAGCTTCTATAAAAAATTCAATGTTTTATTTTGAGCGCTATGGTTTTCTTGAATTTTTTTAAAATGTTGTGTTCTGGGAAAATATTGGATCTCTGAACATATTCTGCACCCCTGTGCAAATAATAGTCAAGTAGGTTAATTTTAGTGAAAATAAATTATATAAAAACTATACATATTTTTATTAAATAGCAGACAGTATCATTCAGTTTTTTGCTTACAATATTATTTCATAATATTCCTATGACCACCCAAAGCTACAATACTAGAAGATTTATTTCCATAAGCCAAAGACTATCGGTGAAAAAATTAAATGTATGCTTTATCTGGCTTTTATGACAGCCATATTTATAATTTAAGAATGACAAATTTAGCATTAATATGTGTATAAAACATTTCCCACAATGTCTTAGCATTTGTTCAGGTTGTACGCATATAGCAATTATGCAAATGGATTGGGAATAAGGCAGTTAGAATTTCTGAAAAATGAACCCGCATTTGGGTGGAGGGAAGATTGTGAAACTATTTAGAAAGAACTACCTTTAATACACCTGATCAGGAATCGAACCCCGATCTTCCTGTCATCGGCAATCAACCCAACACAAGATTTGTGTGTTAGACCATGCGGGTCTAATGATTTCAAATATGTTTCAAGATTCATTGTTAAAATGAAAATCCAGACTCATAAAAAAATGGATTTGACCTTTTAGTTACACAAAAAAAAGACAACTATAAATATCGATATGTGCAAACATTTATATATTTTGTTTGTCAATGCATATCATGATGCAATTTAGTTTTGTGTGTGTGTGCATGTGTGTGGTTTCCTGACACATTCATTTTACTTATTCAGATTTCATCATAAAATTGAGGGTGTTGGGGCTAAAATAGCATAGATTTAGATGTGCTATATTAAATATTTAGACTTGTATATAACCCTAAAATCTAGCTATAAAAATTAAATATAATATCTGTCAGTATTAGCTATTCTTAAAGTTTTGACTGACTATAAAAACAACTTGTAGCTCAAGAGGCGAGAAACCAAACCTCGCTGATAAAACATTCTTTCAATAAATGAGGGCTACATACATACATTAGTTAATGAGAGAATCGATTTGTAAGATTTAAAAACCACCTTGAATAATCCCTAGGTAGGCTTAACTCAACTTGACTACAATCCTCATCTTACACAAATATGTGTGAAAACGGAAACAAGTCAATTCGTACTTTAGCCCACATTAATTCTTGTCACTATAGGAGAGATAAGATAATATACTTTCGAGTGGTTGAGCAATGTGTATTGCGAATGGTGTTATTAAATGAGATAGCTAGCGGTACACTGCAGCTTAGTTTGGTCTTTATGATCAGAAAGTCCCCAAATCGATTCCTAGCATAGACTAAAACATTTGCAGTGTGATCGTGAGCATGTTACCTTTTGATAAGGATGATTTAAAGATGTAGGCTCTAGTTTTTGTGAAGCATTGTGAAAAAATGCTTGCATAAGACTGAGAAACCAATAATGAATTGACAATGAGAATGGGAGTGAAATGATCAAAGATGAAAGCCAAACTCTGTCCCCCTCTTAGACAATTACTACTGTGGTGCATCAATTTGATGGAGGGACTCTTGAAGCAACTCCCCCATCACAATGACAGGGAACATCCCTACTCAAGTTGATAGCTACTGGGACCTCCTGATATTAGTGGAGCGTAAATCATGTTCTTACTTGGCTATAAGGTTAAAGATCCTGACTATGAACTAGGAGGTCAGGGATCATTAGCAACTTGCCGTAATGAGAAGTTTTCTATCCTCTCTCCGGGCAAATGTTTGCAAAGTTACCTTTACTTTAGCTCATGATTTTGTCCTTTAGACCCGGGGTCGGCAAACTATGGCTCGAGGGCAAAATACAGTCCGCCACCTCTTTTTGTATGGCTCACAAGCTAAGAATGGAATTTACATTTTCAAATTATTTAAAATTTCAAAATATGCGTTATAACGACCAAATGCCAAGTTGAGGAATTGTGAGAAAGGGCGCATGTGGTATTCCTATACCTTTACATTTGCAGCGGCCTCTTATGTGACGCCACACACTTACAATTCGGCAGCGCTTCCAGTGTCACGTGTATAGCTGTTCTGCGACACTTTGTTTTTGTTTTAATACCCGTGTATATCTATCATGTCACTGTCAAAACCAGAAAAGAACAGACAAGTGGACTTTGAATGTCATGTTTTTAAGGCAGAGTAGAGCGTGAATTAATTTGTTGCCGAATTATATGACAAAGCATTGTGTTTATTGTGCAATGACACTATAGCCACTAAAAGATTACAATATATGTTGATATTACCAGACTAAGCACTCAGTTCAATATTACCAACTCACAGGAAAGCAACGATCAGAAAGATTGGAGACTTTAAAATGGAATATTTCATCATAACACAATTTCTTCACAAAAATGAAAATGAGGCTGCAACTTAATTAAGTTTACGAGTACCGTAGCTCATTTGATAGCCAAGGAAGGAAAGCCGTTTAGTGATGGCGAGTTAATTAAAACATGTTTGATTGTAGCAGCTAAAGAAATTTGTCCAGGGAAAAATTGATTTATTTAAATCCATCAGCCTTTCGGCAAGAACGGTTGCTCAAAGAGTTGAGGACATTGGAAGCAACATTAATAGTTGATTAAATAACAAGGCAAATGGTTATGAGTGGTTTTCCTTGGCTCTTGATGAGTAGACTAATGTTACCGATACGGACCAGTTGCTGCTGTATATTGGAGGAGTCGATGCTAAGCTTGAAGTGATTGAAGAATTAGCTCCTGTGAATAGTTTGCGTGGAACAACTACAGGTAATAATATTTTCAAGGAAGTTGAGAAAACGTTAACAAAGTAATATCTGAAGTGGAATCATCTAAAATGTGTCACAACTGATGGTGGTAAAAATGTGTGTATAATAGAGAAAAGCTTAGTTGGAAACATTTACAAGGCTTGTTGACCAATAGCCCTTAAAAACAATAGGCAAGATATTTTTTTTTAAATACAAAGAATCATATTGTCAAATTAAATAAATTTGTGAGATAAAAGTCATGATAAGAACTTTTACTCTCAATGGCAGAAGCCCGAGATCGAGCTGTATGACTGTATAGCCATTAGCGATGATAGTGTCAAAATTTGCTGAGTGAATGTGGTTTGTGGTCAGTACACCGAACCCTCTAGCCGTTAATTTCAGTTTTATAGACCGGAGCTGCTACTTCTTTATTCAAGAAGCTCTTCATTTGTCCACACAAGGTTGAATTTGACTCTGTTCCAGATCCAATGCTTCACAGAAACATTCTTAAAGTGCTGGGGATTGAACCCGGGATCTTTGGATCTGAAGTCAGGGACTCTGACCACTAGACCAAAGAAGCAGTCTAAGAACATATTTATAGTTACTTTGAGTAAATTATAGCTTGAATGGGTAGTAAGACATGATGCTAAGAAATAAAAATAAATACAGTTACTT
>CABEEJ010007606.1:0-29392 GCA_901482245.1 Timema douglasi | reverse complement strand
CAAGGTGGCGGTCTCTAGCGGGCGAGGTCGATTCTTGTCTCGGTGCTAGCAGTTGTTTGTGGGCTGTTAATGCGGCCAGACGTGTTTTTATTAGTGGTGCGTTGCCTGGGTGGTGAGATTGGGTAAGTGTATTAGTTGATGTCTCGCCCATTCTATTTAACTTGGAGCACAATTGCTTCAGTATATATGTAGTTCAAATTATATATATATAAAATCTAAACTACTGTTGAGAGGTTGACGGAAAGTAATATTTATGATAGTGTATTTAAATAAAAGTTATTTATATTGGTTTTCAAGTACTTTTTCTTCCTTGAATAAATATTCAGCACTTATTAAATTGAAAGGATGTATCGGTGCTATAAGATGAAAATCATTCATGAAACTTCTTCCATAAAAAGAAGAAAATCGGTACAGTCAAATTTGCATCTGTTGACAAATAGGTAATGAAATTATCTAAAATTGCCTTAGATGCTAATATTCTCTCTCTCCTTTAATATTATTAGGTATAATGACCAATTATAGTGACACTGGGAAGGATGAAAAAAATGAAATTGATTTCACCGAGTGAGGTTTGATCTCTGAAGAATGGTGATTTATTGTCTCTGGTTTAAATTAATAATCCAGCCTTATAACCCAAAAATCAAAACTGTTTTGTCACACGGCGTAAATTGAGGTGTGCTTGTTTAATATTGTTGTGATCTGGATTGTGAATTACAAAACGAGTATTGCAAGGTGTTGTGATTAGCTTTTAAGAAAATAGGATCTATACGCTGGCATTATAAACAGAGTGTCAGCATTCCTCACGATAAACCAGGCTAGAAGCCAGGCTAAATAGTAGTGTATAACAGCTAACTGGGCTGACTAATCACCATCGAGTATAGGAGGGTAACTCTGCCCGATTTTAGGGCTACGTGGGCTAGGACGCTCTCACATCAATACCTGTATTTGGAGCGCTACCATTCGAGCCTTGAAAACTGGGGCTCATCAACAGTGTAGGATCACCTATAGGTCAATCAGGCCAGTTGTTATTCCTTGCAATATTTCGTTCGGCCACAAACTTATAAATAGTCTTAAATTCTTTAATATATTTTAATATCTCTCACGTATCTCATGTTTTGTAATAGACATGGCAGTACAAATAAAAACCACAAACCCCTAGCTGAACGCTAATTACGAGCCCACAAAATCTAATATATCCAATCTCCCTCACCCCGACCCCCCATCCTCGGCCACAACAAATTCTGACAACAATAGGCCCACATATAAAAGGTAATCTGTTTCTTACGTACTCTTTCCAAACCAATTTTAGATAAAAAAAAAACTCATCAAATTTGGAATCCTGTTCTCTTTTTAAAACCTTTTCCTGCTTCCCAGCTTGTATGTATAAAATTTGACGAGATTGAATAATTAAACAAATAATTAACTTTTAGATCATTGAAAGATTACAATTCTAAAATACCTAGATTTAACAACTTGCCAGATAAATACAAACTATCTGTTAGATTCATATTAAATCTAGTACCAAAATCCACCCGAATTTAAAAAAATGAAAATATAAACATGGTCTTATTTTAACATCTAATACCTCCGGTATATATTAAATATGTTTATATTGGCAACCCTGCAAAGTTTATGCGATGTTGTTCAACTCTATTCTTACTCCTTGTATCTGTATCTGATTTTTATTCGTTCATTGGTCTGATTATAGTTTATACGTCTCTAATATTAATTAATTAAATACACTGTTTACACTATGTCACTGCCTGTGTGATTTTGTTTCATGACCTATTCAACCTAATAGTATGAAAAGTTAGTTCCCCAAATTGTTTCAGATGTCCAAGACCAAAACCAATATTAATATTCTAATAATTACAAAACAAATCATGCCTTAAACAGAAAGCGCTAAAATCACAAACAAAGAAATGAAAAATAAGGTGGCATTTATTTAAGAAAGAAGTCTCAATAAAAACATAAAATACTCTGAATTTGGACATGAGAACCAAACCCAGGACCTTTGGCTTAGTACGCCAATGCTCTAACTACTGAGCTATAAATTAATTGTAGCGGTCTAAGAATTATTCTTCACTCATATTTTAAGGCAGAGTCTATGATGGACGTGCAGAAATCGCTGGCTACAAATGTGTGATTTATTAAGATCATGAGCTATCAGATAAATCAGCCACCTTTAACTCGATAGTTGGCTTATTTCAACCACTTATACAATTATTATAATTTTAAGGGATCGCATATTTAAGAGTCAAATAGCCAAATATATTATTTATGATTTTAGTGAGGATTACTCTATCTAGATACCATATTCTGAAAATTGAGAAATGACACCTAGACACGGGAATCAAATCAGGGACCTTCTTTGGCTTACTTCACCAATTGTCTAACTACTGAGCTATCCAGGAATCGTACCGTGCTGAGGTTCATATGGGTGCTCGTCATTTGGCTTAAAGTCATTTGCACAAGTGTAGGCAAATTGACTTTGGGCCAAACGACTTTGGGCTAAACACATTTGTGAATTTAATTCATAGGCTAAATGACTTTATGCTAAACGACTTTAGGCAAAATGACTTTAGGTGAAATGACTTTAGGTGAAATGACTTTAGGTGAAATGACTTTAGGTGAAATGACTTTAGGCGAAATGACTTTAGGCCAAATGCCTGTTGCGAAGTTAATTTTTAGGTCATTTATTTAAAATGTTTATGTTGTCTCCGGAAACTTTCGTTATGATCTGTAATGATGCTAAGATGGCCGGGTTTGTAATATTTAGTTAAATATTATTTATTACCTTTTCAAACTACATTTGTCTTCTTTCACTTTACTACTTCCCAATTTATAGCAGCACGTCATTTAACCTGTAGTACAAATTTTTTATGTTGAACTTTTTGCATTGCCAAAGTTTGGTATTAGTTTTTTCATCTTATTGTAATACATATAAAAAGTTTTGTTCCTGTATCATATTTGATTAATTAGCATATACATTTAATGAGTTTGTTTTATTTCGGGTTTTGAACTTTTTTCAATGCCAAATATTTATATTAGTTTTATACCATTTTATACCACAAATAGAATGTTTTGTACCCGTAACCGTTTTGACTAATTATCATATAAATGTGGCCACTCCTTGTGAATAATTTTGTATTATTTTGAATTTTGAAGTTTTTCATTACCAAAGTATATTTTATCTGTTTTTATGCATACATTTGTTTGTTAATTTTGTTAAATGAATCAATCAACTATTAATATTTTATAATTAAATTAACTTACTAGAGTTTGCCCACGGCTTCGCTCACATTAAGTTGAGTAAATTAACCTATTTCTAGCGAATCATCTAAACCAGGTTTTCTCAAACTCTATGCACTTGAGCCTTACATAAATATTAAAAGTAATTTTTAAACCTCACTTTTTAGAATAAAAATTACTTTTTTACGTAAAAATACAAAAAGAAACATTTATTATTTCATTGATTTCTTTATTTTATGATAGGAACTTTATATAAGTTTATTAATAATAAATTAGTAAAGTTTTGCAAAACATTAATAAAATATAAAGTTTGTTTTAACATTTTATAACGGAATTATTATTCATGAAAAATATGTAAGTTTCGTTTGGAAGAATGAATATTTTCCCTATCACACTTATGGTTAAAGTCAGCTTTTGTTTATACAACACACAATACAAATCCTTTTTCAACTGCTAGTCGATTTCTGTAATTCAAATTAACATACTTGTTGAGAAATTACTTTCATACAAATGTCTGTAGATAAAAATATCAACATTAATTTTATTGCTTCATAAGTTAAATAGAATATTTTTTTTTACAGTCAATCAAAATTGAGCAAGTCAAAAGAAGTGAAAAATTGGTTTACAGCTATAACGATACTGTGACTCACCTGAAGTCCCCTCGCGCCTCCCAGTTTGAGAAAGCCTGATCTAAGCTACCAAAATACAATTTCTGAAATGCATGAGGCAATAACTTTGTCTGTATTTCGATGAAGCCACATATTACCTATAAGAAGGAACCAAAATATATTTTTAAAATATTTGCAGGCTTTGCACCAATATTTGTTCGATTACGCGGATACATTGTTGAAACGAACATCAAAATAAATAATTTACATTTACTAGTTAATAAACTAAACTTAATATAAATAGCTGAAAAAATAACTACATTTACGGCACAACTGAAAGCACGACAATGAATATTTTACATGAAGTCATTGTTGGAATAAACACCAAAAATTTACAATTTCAAAATGAATTAATTTGAAAGAATCACTCAAGTAAGCACCTTAGCTTAACAAACAAATTGTTCTGTTAGTAATTGTTTCTATTGGTTTTTGAAATGGTTTCCCTCTACTCCCCAATCATCATTTCCATAACTCCCATTTAAACACTTATTAAGAATCATTTCGTTATCTATAGTTGTACTTCTACTTTCCAGCCAAATTTCAATTTTCGAATACACCTAAAAGTTTTTTTTCTTTCTAATTTCTCCCACACCCGCCTTGATTTCATGGAGTTCCATTTTAAAAATGTTCAGACTTAATAGTTATTTGGAGTGGTTCATTTACCAGTCTGCTAAATTTCAATTTTGAATTACACTGCAGGGGAAAATATGACCCGTGAATCTAGGCCTAGTATTAGTTTGACGAAATAAATATTAAGTGATAACATGGCGACAAAAAATATATAGGGGTACATGTCATACCCAATATTTTTACTTTATGGGAATGTCCCCTTAATACTTTTGCTTTTGGAAACGTCCCCTCTTATAATGAATTGAATGATTTGTTTAAACAGGTTACTTAATTGCAAGATTTCACATATGAATTTTATAACCTTATTAAACAAATTTACCTTGCTTAATTATTGCGGAAAGTAGTCTGGAAGAGAAATTTCACCATGCAAGGCGGATATATTTATAAATATCCACGTCACCTTAAAACATACTTTAGAAACATTATTTCTCAAATGTAATAAGTAGTGTGGCTGTATTACACACATAAATATGTTTTGTACACGAACATAATTTATTTTATTACATAACCAAATTTATATAGTACGTTACTTAATGAAAGAAGTAATGTGTTTGGCGACGTCAATGTTCACTTAAACTAAGTGTTAACTACTCAATATAAATTTAATAACCCACTTGTAAGTAGGACTATTCATAAACCAATCTGAAGTGTAGTGAAAATCTTGAATTTATTTTAATGTTCAACTGAGAGTGTTAAACTAATTATTTAAAGTGTAATATTCAGCTACATTTATGTTATATATGTACGGTAGTAATTATAGAGAATGACAATAATAATAGCCCGAATATGGGTTCCCCTCCCAAAGTTGGTATTAATATGATTGTGTGTCCCCAAAGTTGATAATAATATGTGCCCACCTCAAAGCTTGAAATAATATGTGTCCTCCCCCTACTACCTCTGCTCCCCGATTTGGAAATAAAGTTGTCCTCCAAAATTGCAAAGTCAGGCACATCCATGGGCGATATACTATACTCTATAAATATGCAGAAAAAGGAAACCAAAGATAATTTAGGTGTGTCAATGTGTCCCTCAAAACATAAGTAACGAAACAAGTCAACCAATTGTGAAAAAGACTGAGACAATTAAATCATATCTTGAATAATTACAAAAGGAGAACAAAATATTGAAATCAAAACTATTGAAATAAAGATCTCTGAAATTCCGTAGACTCAGGAATATACCTATCTTAAATATAATTTGATAAGCCTGAAAATAGCCATTTATTTATTTAAATATTGGTTTTGGCATTCATTTTTTTTTTTCAAATTATGGGTTTTTATATCCAATAGATCAAATAGTAACACAATACAAATACAGTAAGTTCAATTGTGTTTCCATCCTTTTACTTAATTTTGAGAGGATGATATTTCCAAATAATGTTTTGTGTGTTTAGTTTATCTTTTCACATTGACTTTATTTCTCACGCTCTCTTCCCCTCTCTTTCATTCTCTCTCTATCACACACACACTCTATTACAACACTTTCTCACACATCTTCTATCCTTCTTTTTCAGACTTTCTCACACTATTTTCACTCACATACACTATTAAAATATTTTTCAGACATTATATTTATCACACTTGCTCTTAAACTCTCTCAAACTCTCTCTTTCTTAACCATTTACTCTCTCCTAAGCTTTCTTTCTCAAACTTTCTCTTACACGCTCTTACATTTTCGCTTTCTTTCTCACTCGCTCAAACACCCTCTCTGTGTATTTATCTGTCTCAAACTATCTCTCAAACTTTCTCATAATCACTCCCTCAGATTCGCTCTATCACAAACAATCTCTTTCAAACTTTCTCTCGCCCAAACTATCTCTATATGTCTCATACTCTCCTTGAATCTCTTTTTTTCACTCTCAATCTTTCTAACTAACCTTATCTTTCTCAGCCAAACTATTTTCTCTATAAGCTTTATCTTTAAAAGGAACAAGAATAAATTAGCATATTATCGTTGTCAAAGGCCCTTGTTAATTATTTAGAGGGGCCTGTAATTAATACTGGTTTGATCATTGGCATATCTGATTATTTGGCATCCTTAATTTGGCACTCACATAAATATTTTTAAAACCTAAACACACACACAAATATAATACATTTTAATTATATTATAAAAACATAAAGTACAGTCATAAACCCCTGGAAGTTATTTAGAAGGGCCATCCCTAGATAAAAAAAAATCAAATGCTATAAGACAGGCGTGTCAAACACGTCCGATCATATAGGCCACATTAAGCATTAAACACTCTGGGGGAGATGGGAGGGGTGGGGGCAGATGTCAAAACAATGCTATTTTTATTTTCTTGGGTAAACATATTTCCAGATAGGTAGCGTATTATTACAAAAAGAAATGAGTAAGTTCTCTATATAAAAAAATAAGACTAACTCTCTATTTTTTTTGCCAAAATTTGAAATATTTTATTTACAAAAAACGGTGTTAATGTTTCAAGAACGGTGTTAATGTCAGGATATAAATCTTGTATGAAAGCATAGCCATCTCAAGAAGGCCACTACCAGTGAGAAGTGGCAACGCCGCATACTGGGGCCAGATACTTGACTCATGGCTATGCTAGAGCGCTTCAAATCATTCAGTCGGCAAGGTGTTTTTGCAATGTTTGTTGACTGACTACTGCAGTGTCTTGTGTTTATAATATGTTACGTATCATTAGTTCTAAGCATGGTTAATACGTGTGTCGTGCCTGATTGCAGTGAAAATTATAAAATTTCAATTGCGGAAGAGGGGTATATTCAAATTTTTCAGTTCCCTACAGATCCTTTACCCAGAAATGAGTGTATTCGCGCTATTCCACATTCAGATTGGTGATAAAATAAATAATTAAGTAACTTGTGCCTGACAGGAAAATTCCAGACAGATAATCTCGAAACCAGGTTTGTTCAGTATTGACAGTTATCTGGAGGAAACCTTAACATTACAGTTACTCATTAAATAGAAGCAGAAAATAAAATAAAATTTAAGAGTGTTTTGTGGCTGCATCTAGCAATATACGGGGAGGTGTCTTTTTAAAGTTATTTCGTTGAAGAAAATTTTGAATTTGTTACAGAAACAGTCAGAAAAGACAATAAGTTCTTTTCAGTTCTAGAACAAGTTTAATTAGAAAATATTAAGTTTGAAGACTCTGGATTTAAATAATTATGTATGGGGTTTTATTAGCTTTAAACTACGAAACAAAACCAAATGTGTTGACTTATTTATCGCTAAGCAAAAAAAGTAAATATAATTGTAATGACAAGTATATCAAAAGTATTAATATAGGCAGGTTATCTGTTCCATCAGATTTTATTTTGGCAGTTTGTAAACATGTGGTAGTAATGATGCAAATCCTTTTAACTGTAAAATTTGAGAATTTGTTTATACCTGCTAGAAATCAGAAACTAATAATACGTGCATAGAGGCAATTAAAAATGATACATCTTTTCATTTAGTGCTTTAAGTTTGTCACTGTGGAATAGATAAGAGAATTATAGCATTCAATATTATCTCTGTTATATCCAATTTTATTTTAATTAATTATTGTAAAAAAAAGTTTATTCAGTTAGGTGCTAAATAAACAAATGTTAATATTTTCATAATATTCTTGAATGTTAAAAAAAAGAATAAAATTCTGATTGTGTTTCTTCACAACATATATTTTAATTCTCTAGCATTTATAATTATTTAGCTTTATAAGGCTTACAATAATGTTAATAGCCTAGGCCTGGAGTATAATGATCAACATGATTGTAAAATAGTTATATTATGTTGTGTGTTTGGCCGAGCAACTCCTCTAATGTCCTTTTGCATGTTGAGACACTCAATGATCCTTTTTACTAGGGGAATGACACTACCAAGAAATTCGGGGCTAGCTATTTGGTGTTCATGGCCTAATTAGGCCTTTGCCCAATTCAATTGTCTCCTGTTCTCCTTGCTTATGAACACTCCCAAATTTTACTTGTTTGCCAGAAGTGTTCAAGGCAGGCCTCTCAAGGCACTTGTAAATGTTTGTATTTAACACCTCTTAGACGGCTTCTTAATATTCTTTGAAAGATTGCGGCCGCATTATAGTGTATACTTTTCTAGCATGTTTTGATAGGGGGCATCTACAAGACGTTATGTTTAATCAGTGCAGTCCTAATTAGTAATTATCTTTCCCTAATGTAGGGTATCTTGTTAGTTGCCCCTACCCTCGGCCTTGACGTTCTAGCAGTTGATAGACAAGCTCATATGAGCAAGACACAATATAAAGGCTGTCACTCAGTAGTCTGGCAGGTATATATTAGAGTAATAGAGCTATATGAGCTAACATTAGAATTAATTGGCTGGTGTACTGAATTATTCTATCTATGTAGGCCTACTTAACGAGTTTGTTTCTTTGTTTAAAGTTATCCTATTGCTATGCAGGAGCTGCCAATTTATAACCTTTCACTACTCAATGTTATTATTATTATTATTATTATTATTATTATTATTATTATTATTATTATTATTAGCACCGCGTCTTACTACCCGTTTGTGTTATACGCACTTACGCTAATGTGTAATGGTAGGGTGATTGTGAGATGAAATGGAGGACCTACAGTTTAACGTGGAATCCGAACCACGGTGGAGGCCTGGCATTCCCTACTCAATGTTGACAGTCTGATTACGTTAATTATATGCTTTCTAATATCGCTCCATAAAGCTCATTTAATATTAACATAAAGCTCAGGAATCAGACAGCCTGTTGTTTGTGTGTTAATTAACTCTCAAAATGATAGTATAAGCTAAAAGGGCTATTTATGATTAGCCTAATTAATTGTTCATTATAGCCTGCTTTCTCTACCACTCATAAAGTCAATCCAAGTAAGTAGAATGACTCTATATTTGAATGGTAAATAAACACTCATAATCCAAGACTTTAGGAGTTGTGCAAGCTGAAAGAAAGAAAACAAAAATTTAATTTAATGTTATCAACGGAATTTATTATCGTATTTGAAAGCGTGAGTCAGCCATCTATTATATTAATATTATAAATCCATTTTTTAAATCAAAAATTACACCACATTAGCGCACCCGATCATCCTAAAAATACCTACAATTCACATGGTGAGGTGTGAATGACCTGCGACCCCTGATGTTGTTAAATATTATTAGTGTGGGGTTGAGAGGGGCGTTGCTTGAAATATATTTGGGAGAGGGGGTGGAACAGTGTTTTTCCCAACTCTGAGCATTTTGAAATTAGAAAAAATCCCACTTGGCAAAGGAGATTGCAAGTGGAATGTTGAACACAGGGTGGGGGAGGTGGGGATTGTGGCAGGATGGACACAGTTTTTTTTAAATTTGGGGTGATAGCCAAGCCTTGAACCGGGCTTTTAGGTAGTTGTATATTTAAACAAAATTATTTGTTGATACTAGATTTTTAAAGCTACAAGGCTTTTTAAGTGCATAAGGATATAACGTGAGTTACTATTTATTTCAGTTTACCTGCATTTAAGCTAAATATTTAATTGCGCTTAAAAATAATTATTTAGATTAAATACACCGGTAGGATAGGTAAAATTTAGAGTAAGTCTACCCTTATTTATTTGGAGGGATATTAGGATAAACTACCCATGACCAGAATTAAAATCCTTACTTCACCTTCACCAACAAACCAAACCAAAAGAGCATTAAAGAGACATTAAACATGCATGTCCACTAAAGCTTGTTTTAATTACTATAAATGCTTATAATAATGATTATATGCTACTAATATGTAATGAAAGAGAATCAACAAGCCCGGGTTTGGGGGACAATTTTATTTATGCTAGCAGAATTAAAAGGGTGCCACAGTAAACCATGTCAGCAGGAAGCTATCAGAAAGGAATATCCAAAAGGAACATAAGCAGTATCTAGGTCATTTTTAGCACTTTAACACCTCACGTTTGACGTTTTTATTGGAATTTCACCTCTTCCTATGATCATTAAAATCTTTGAAAAAGTAAAAATAAAGCTAAATCCTATATATTGTGAACCCACACAAAACACGCTGCGACCCCCAGATTGGAAACCATTGCCTTATTATTACACACTTGGAAGAAATATTTAACTAGTAAGCTCCTTGAGCTGTAGAACTCGCTCATCACTTTATCAAAAAATTAGCAAGTAAGCCATGTTTATTTAAAAACACTTTCAGCTGTAAAATAAAGCAATAAAAAATGGAATTTATCAATATCCCCACAGTATTTTGAGAACAATCTTCTAATGTCGTGCTTCATAACCTCATGGAAGTTGCCCTAAAATGTTAATACTAGTATGTAAATAAAATATTCAATACATATTGTAATTTAGCTCATGAGGAAGGAGGGGATTCCCATGACATTTTAGTAAATAGCTTATGGAAAATTAGAAATAAGTACTCTAAACAACATGGCTATAGAAAATTTCATGCAAATCGAACACTAAATAAGAATTTAAATCGTATCCCAAATTGGAAAATGTTGATAAGAATCGTTAATTTTCTCTTTAATGCGGTCTACTTAATCAAATGAAAAATTATAAGAGTTGTAACAATGTAACACAGCCCTATTACTCCTCTTCCTTCACTTTGTTTTAAGCCTATTTAAATTGTTTTGATGAATGTCTATTTACACAATGAAATAATATACATCAGTTCATTTCAAACTAGTATGGATACTTTCTAGAAAAATTAGTTTGTACTTCAGAAGTCAAACATTAACACTAACCTCAATGCCCTCATTTCATCAGCCATAGTCTTTGATAAGAAAACAATTACATTTTGTGTATTATTCATTACATTTATGCCTTCAAATTTAATAAAGCTTTAATTAAGGCATTGTCTGTACAGCATATGTTAATTGAAATAATAAAACTGCAACAGTCTAGCAGCCCCGAAAATCACAAATAAAAACATTAAACAATAAACAAATCTTTGGCTGACAATGTGGCCACTTCAAGCATTGATGGCTGAAATATTTTTTTTTATTGGGCAGCTCATGTTCCCTTGTGATTCGTTTCCATACCGCATACACTCACCGGCCATTGTCTCTACCTACTGACAACAGCGCTACTATACTACTTGATAACTAAGCTTTCTGCAATCTACTATAGAAGGAATCTCCTTTCAATGTTTGATGATTTTTGAAGTTGGAATTTTTTGTAGCGTATGCCCCACCAGTTGGGAAAGTTTAAAATTTTCTGTACAAATCTGTGGTTAAGGACTTTCATAATATAAAGTGATGGGGTACAGAATAAACCTAGAATTTCCCCAATACAGATCTCAAATCTCACCAAATTCCCAACTTTCAAGCTTTTAACTAACATTGGGGTGTGACACCAACCTGAAGTGACGCCCCTGGGGGTTTAAACGTGGAATAGTAAAGAAAGTGAAAGTTTTGTAGAATCAAACTCATTATTCAGAAAACCGTGAATGCATATTATGAATAGTAATATAAATAAATTGAAATCACAATACATTGGTTTTAATTGTATTTATTTATTACATCAAATTTAACTACATATTAAAAAAACAATTTATCCATTTTAATCTCAGGTTTTATTTTCCACATATCAAGATATTTAATAAAATCATTTAGTTAAAATACTCAATAATGATACAAATATTTATAATAAACATCTGTTAAACAAGACTTTAATTTAAAACAAGTTCACACTATGTAGGACACGCCAAGTGATCCATGTGACAAATCCAAGTAGAAGCGTTTTGATGATTCGGTCGGCTATATAAAACCTATACAAAACCAATACATATTAATAGTAACTTATTTTATTACCATTGATTCTTACTAAAATAGTGTTTAAAGGCGAATCGGCAATCTGAGAAATATTACTGTTAAAATGTAAATAGCAAAATCATTATTAGTATTGTATTTTTGATATTTTTATACTGTGCCTCAATAAACCAAAGTTTAATTAAATAATCTTTATACGCTATCTAGCCCATGTGTTCTTAAATTACGGTTCACAGTTTGATTCTATTATTGCATTGATCTTTGCTCTAATAGGTTGAACATGTTGATCAAATATGACAATAAAAACAAATAGTATATTATGTCTTAAAATATAGGAATGTACTTAAATTGAATTTAACTGATATTTGAAATAGTGTAATATATGTATTTTTACCATAAATTACACTTCAAATCACTTTCTATTCAAAGTCCATGCTAAACTGAAATGTTTAAAATCAAAGAGTTTTCAGTTGTCTAATAAATACTATTATGGTTTGGTAAAAATATGATGTGTATAAATCGTTTAAAAATATGTATAGTCAATTGTTTTAATCGAATGTATACAAGTAGGCCTACGATTAATAGAGATTTGTAAGGAATTTTAGTAAATTCAGATTCCTAATTTATATAAAATAAAGTAGATTCGTATCTCTATTTATATTTGGATCTCAACACAATAATATATTAATATTTGGCTACCCACTCTGGTGGCTGGATGATCTAAGGCACTATTATCGTGTTGGACTATACTGCCGAGGACGGGGATATATATTCCATTCACGGTAAGAACTGACTTCTGAAAGGCCTTTTTCCCTACCATAAATCTACTATATAGTAGGATATTGGTAGGAAAAAAGACCTTTCATAGAGTAATTCCTACCGTGAATGGAATATAGGTGTTCGATTCCAGTCGAATGTATTGATGATGTTTTTCTACTTAATTGTTTTCTACACTCCCCCCAAGCAAATGCTGGCACACTTTCTTAAATTAAACTTTCCTAATCCATAAAACATTAGTGTAAAGAGTATAGCATAAACGAGTAATATGACGCTAAAAAAACTAAAATAGCATGAGAGTAATTTTTTTTATATTAGTGTCATACAGCATAAAAAATCTAGGTAAATATTATACATACATCCCATTATAAAGGGAAATATAATACCTAAAACTAATGTCAATGATTGATATTGAAGATTGTATCACTATGAGATAGGCTATACTTATATTTCACATAACAATACCCATAATAGAATCCTTGTTTACAGTATAAGGGAAATATCCTGGCATCTACTTCAATATTTGAAAGTGACAGCACAAACTCCCCTTAAATATGGTGAACCATGGTCAAGAATGTTTGAACTACTGTTGGTTTTGAATATGTAACCAACAAAATTGAATCAATTTACACAAGAATAACATATGAAATTTCCATCTAAGCGATTGCCAGTCAGTAATTGATATTGTAATTCTGAGACTACTGTGTCAATATAGTTTTGGTAGTTAATGAAGCTTCATATTTATCAGGATATTTTGTGTGTCGTAAAAAATATAATATACGGACTGTCGTTCTAAATGCTAGCTGATTTACTGAAGGAAAAAAAGAAGAAAATTAGATATTCTCAAAATCGGCATCCACAATTTTGATTAAATTGTATTTAAAGTATTTATAAATATTTTAAACAAAATGGGTACTCTAAATATTTCGGCAAATGACTGTAAGAGCTTCAGTCTGATGCGTAATATTTTTGTCATATTTCCGAAACTATTTGAGATATAAAATTACTTATCATAACAAATATATAGATATATTTTAAAAAAAATTTTTTTTTATTTGAAAAATATTTTTATAAAACTAATACTTTCAATCTATATGCCAATCTATATATTTTTAACTCTTGGTGACCTGGCGGTCTAGGGGTAAGGTGTCAGACTTCTGTGCTGGCGGCCGGGGTTCAATCCTCGGTCCCGGCACAGATTTATTACTGTTAAAATGTAAATAGCAAAATCATTATTAGTATTGTATTTTTGATATTTTTATACTGTGCCTCAATAAACCAAAGTTTAGTTGAATAATCTTTATACGCTATCTAGCCCATGTGTTCTTAAATTACGGTTAACAGTTTGATTATATTATCACATTGATCTTTGCTTTAATAGTTTGAACATGTTGACCAAATATGACAATAAAAACAAATAGTTGAATATGTCTTTAAATTTAGGAATTTACTTAAATTGAATTTAACTGATATTTGAAAAAGTGTACTATATGTATTTTTCCTATAAATTACACTTCAAATCACTTTTAGCTTTCTATTCAAAGTCCATGCTCAACTGAAATTTTAAAAATCAAAGAGTTTTCAGTTTTCAAATAATTACAATTAGTTTGTTAAAAATTTGATGTGTATAAATTGTTTACAAATATGTATAGTATGTTGTTTTAATCAAATGTTTACAAGTAGGCCTACGATTTATAGAGATTTGCAAGGAATTTTAGTAAATTCTGATTACTAATTTATATAAAATAATGTAGATTCGTATCTCTATTTATAATTGGATCTCAACACGATAATATACTTAATATTTGGCCACCCACTCTGGGGCTGGACGATCTAAGGCACTATTATCGTGTTGGACTATACTGCCGAGGACGGGGGTATAGGTGTTCGAATCCAATCGAATGTATTGAGAAGTTTTTTTTTACTAAATTGTTTTCTACACTCCCTCCAAGCAAATGCTAGCACACTTTCTTAAATTAAACTTTCCTTATCCATAAAACATTAGTGTAAAGAGTATAGCATAAACGGGTAATATGACGCTAAAAAAACTAAAATAGCATGAGAGTATTTTTTTTATATTAGTGTCATGCAGCATAAAAAAATCTAGGTAAATATAATATATACTTCCCATTATAAAGGGAAAGATAATATCTAAAATTAGTGCCAATGATCGATATTGATGCTTTTATCACTATGAGATAGGCTATCCTTATATTTCACATAACAATAGCCATCATAGTATCCTTGTTTACAGTCTAAGGGAAATATCTTGGCTTCTACTTTAATATTTGGAAGTGACAGCACAAACTCCCCTTAAATATGGTGAACCATTGTCAAGAATGTTTGAATACTATTGGTTTTGAATATGAAACCATCAAAATTGAATCAATTTACACAAAAATAACATATGAAATTTCCATCTAAACTATTGCCAGCCAGTAATTGACATTGTAATTCTTAGATTACTGTGTCAATAAAGTTTTGGTAGTTAATTAAGCTTAAGATTTATCAGGATATTTTGTGTGTTACGGGTACAAGTCGTAAAAAATATAATATACGGTCTGTCATTCCAAATGCTAGCTGATTTATTGAAGGAAGAAAAAAATTAACATTCTCAATATCGGCATCAACAATTTTGATTAAATTTAATTTCAAAGTATTTATAAATATTTTAAACAAAATGGCTACTCTCAATGTTTCGGCAAATGACTAAGTGCTTCAGTCGGATACGTAATATTTTAGTCATATTTCCGAAACTATTTGAGATATAAAATTACTTATTTTAACAAATATGTAGATCTATTTATAATAAAAATATTTTATTTAAAACATATTTTTATAAAACCAATACTTCCAAACTATATGCAAATATATATATTTTTAACTCTTCGAATACTAAGGGTAGAATATTGATAAGGTAAAAAAAAAATCTAAACTGAAATATTGAAGGATATCAAAGCCTCATGACACCCCGAACCCTAAAAAGTGGTCTTCGTAATGCCATATGTCTGTGTGACTTTTTAATCCCATAATTAATAGTAGTTAAAAAGCGAGAAGAAAAAAATTGACTTTCTCAAAATTGGCTCTAACGTTTTTGATTAAAATTCGTATCTATGCGTTGATTAAGATTATAAATAAACTGACTATTTTTATTTTCTTATGATCGTGAATTTTAAGGTACTTAATAAAACATGAAATTTCCATATCCCTACAACTATTTGAAATACTGAATAACTTATTATTGAAAGATTGTAGTAATATTAAAGATATGAAACTTATATATGAAATATTTTTTTTACAAAACCATCAGTTTCTGATATATTTACAAATATATTAATACAATTTTATGAGCTTCAGTTGTAAAGAGATACTACTAAAGTCTTAACGCAATAATTATCTAATGCTATAGAGTAAGAAATGAGTAAGTCTGTCAAAAAGTTTATGTTCTCTTTCTTTTAACCTCTTAAGAGTAATGTTTGTAGAACTATTATCTATCTTTATTATTTTAGATTCAATAGTCAAAATTTACCTATTTTTGTGGTCAAAATTTATAAATGAGGAATTTAGTAGGAATGCAATAACAATAAGATGTGCAACCCCTAATAGAATGTTGAAAATTTAATACCGGAAATCAACATTTTAATACGAAGTTTTGACCCTTGGAGAGCTAATATCACTATTTTTACTTTTTCACTAACCTTACAGGTAGAGCAAGTGTTATGATAATCAAAAAAATTGAACTCAATATTTTGATGGATGTCGACGTCTCATGATCCCCCGAACCCTAAAAAATAATTTTCAAAATGCCGTCTTTCTGTGTCTGTCCATCTGTCTGTCAGTCTGTACCTAAAGCTATAGTCTAAACTATTTTACCAATATGGTTAAAACTTTGAATATAAGGTTGTCATAGGTTTAATCCGAGGAGTTTTTAGAATTTTATATGCAAATCTAAAACTAAGGGTAGTTTTCTTAAGGGCAGAAAGATAACAAATCGATCCTATCAAAATCGGCGGCAACGATTTTCATTAAATTTCATTTCTAAGCTTTGATAAATATTTCAAACTAAATGGCTACTCTTAACTTTTAGTTAAAATGACATTAAGTGTCCCGGTCTGATGTGTAAATTCTAATTTTCAATTTTATTTCCGTAAGTCTTTAAGTTATGAAACTACTTATCATTGAATACATGTGGATCTATTTATAATAAACATATTTTACTTGAAGTATATTTATGTAAGAAACTAAAAGTTTTCAATCACGCAAATATATTTTTCTTTTAACTTTGCTAACCTTTTAAGGTAAAGTATTACAAACATCAAAAAAATCAAGCTCAATAAGTTGATGTATGTCGACGTTTAATGACCCACCGAATCCTTAAAAGTGGTTTTTTCAACGCCATATATCTGTGTGTCTGTCTAACCATAAAATTAATAACAGTTTACTATGGGATGAAAAGAAAAAAAATTCTTATATATCAAAATTGGCTATAGCGATTCTATCTCTCTCATTTTAAATTCAATAGTCAATAATTACCTATTTTATTGGTAAGCATTTATAAAAGTGAGATTTAATAGCAATGCAATAACCATAAGATATACATACCCTAATAAAATGACGATACTTTCAACCGGAAGTCCAAATTTTAATACGAAATTTTGTTCCTCGGTGACCAACTATCGATAATTTCTATTAGTCCAAATATATAAATAAAGACGTTAATTCTTTAAAAATAAAATTGTGAAATCTAAAATCATGAATACAAAATGTTTTACGCATGTCTAGCGCAATTTTTTATTGGTTTTGCTAGTATATATTATATTACGAATTTTGAGTAAATATCTCCATTCCTAAACAATAGATCAAGAAGGTTGGTGCAGATTTACGTAGCATTTAATTTACTTTCTTGCAATCTTACAGGCAGAGAAAATATTGTAATCATCAAAAAATCAAACGCGATATTTTGATAAATGTTCACGTTTCATGATCCCCGAATCCAAAAAAGTTGTTTTTGAATTTCCGTCTCTCTATCTGTCTATACCTTGGGCTAGGACATAAACTATTTACCTGTTGAGATAAAACTTGATATTTAGGGTTTTCATAGGATTGCCCTGAAGAATTTTTGGTATTGGATATCTAGCCCTACAATTAAGGGTAGTTTAATGAAGGTAAAGAAAATAAAAAATCGATTTTCTTGAAATCGGGTCTAATGACTTTGATTAAATTTCATTTCAAAACATTTATAAATATTTCAAACAAAACGGTTTAACTCAATATTTCAGATAACAGACTTTAAAGGTTCCAGTCTGTAGCATAGATTCTCATTTTTTTTATCGTATTTCCGAAACTATTTGAGATATTAAATTACTTATAATTGAAAATATATAGATCTATTTCAAATACAAATCTTTTATATAAATTATATTTTTATAATACCAATAAATGTCAAGCTACACACACACACACACACACACACACACACACACACACACACACACACACACACACACACATATATATATATATATGTATATATATATATATATTTAAAATTTTGTACACTAAAGGTCAAGTATTGCGACCGTAAATGAAAAATCTAACCCGGAATGTTGATGGATATTGACGTCACATGACCCCTAAACCCCAAAAAATGTTTTTTGCAATTCCATCTAAATGTGTGTCTGCTTCATTAACAGAAAAATCAGGTAAATAAGGATGCCTTTAGCACTCCTGCACTCCCCAGTAGCTGCAATGTCTAAGGCATAAATCTAGTGTTACACTAGACTGCTGAGGACGCGTTGATTGGAGTTCGATCCGAGTCGGGTGCAGAGAAAAGTTTTTTCCTACATGGTTTACATACGCTCTCCACGCAAATATGGTAGCACTTACGCTAAATTACACCTATCTCATCCCTAGTCAAGTAGTGTAATTAGTACATAGGCATATAAACTGAACGGGTAGTCAGACATGGCGCAAAAAAAAACTCCTCCCCTATTTGTCCTTAAGTACCCTACATAGGGCATATTTTTCTCACTGAGGTCAAGAAAATATTTAAAATACAAAAAGGTTATATATATATATATATATATATAAATAATTGTTTGTAAATAGTTTCTTGACATTTCTTGTACCGATGGTATCTTTTTTTTTTCCTTTCTAAGGGCGGCTAACATACTTACTGCACTCGTTTCCACCCTTGTCTATCATGGTCTCAAACTCCTCCATGGTTACTGTTTTTTATTTTATTATAGTGATCTAAATCTTTAGGATTCCAGATTACCTGGGGTGGCTTACAGAGCTCTATGAGATAATTTGCACTTCCTTAGACACCTACATTTCTATACAATATGCTAAAATAATGATATAACAATAAATATTATTATTAATTCTCACTTACACTAGGAAATACACTGGCCTAAAGATATATGTAGACTTACAATAGTCAAAACACACGTTCGACTACGCTGTTCTTCGGCCAATGAGTGTATGTTCGGGGAAATGTTCGCGTAAATTTTCGTATAGGCTTACGGACTAAAACAAGACCGAAAACGAACATCCTTTGATGCGACGGGCAAATACCGACAACTGGTGGATCGGTGACGAATAGAACAACAATCACATTTTGTTACAATGTGCTGTTCGGAAAACGGTCCACACTTGTCGCGAACATGTTCGTGTTTGTTGTTCTGTTCAAATCTGGACGAGGCTTAGGGAAAATGTTCTTACAGCAATGATCTATCTCTATCATTTTGTATTCAATTATCAATATTTACCTATTTTATTTGAAATTTATAAATGAAGAATTTAATAACCTAACCTAATAAAATGTTGAAATTTTAAAACTGGAAGCCAACATTTTAATACGGAGTGTTGAACCTTGGGGACCTAATTTCATTATTTTTAATTTCTCGATACCTTACAGGTAAAGAAAGTATTGTGATCCAAAAAAAAAATCGAAATTTTGATGAATGTCAACGTTTCATGATCCTTCGAATCCGAAAAAGTTTATTTTTATCAATGCCGTTTGTCTGCCTGTCCATCTGTTTGTCAGCCTGTAATTCTGGCTAGAGCCTAAACTATTTTACTGGTTGGGCCAATCTTGATATCTAGGGATTTCATAGGATTACCCTGATGAATTTTTGGAATTGAATATTCAGCCCTAAAATTAACGGTAGTTTCCATAAGGTTGAAAAGAGCGAAAATCGATTTTATCAAAAATGGCTTGAACAATTTTGATTAAATTTCATTCCTAAACTTTGATCAATATTACAAACCAAATGGCTACTTTACATTTTTCCGTCAATATGACTTAAGTGTTACAGTCTGATACGTAAATTATAATTTTTAATCCTATCTCCATAAGTATTTGAGATATACAAATTTATTTAACAATGCATACATGTAGATACATTTATAGTAAACATCATTTACATGAAATATATATTTATAAAACCAATAGTTTTCAAGATATAAGAATATATGTGTAATTTTAACTTTCCCAACATTTTAAGATAAAGTGTTATGACTGTCAAAAAAAATCTAATCCAAGATGTTGATGGATGTCGATGTTTCATGACACCCCGAACCCTAAGAAGTTGTTTTTACACGCGGTCTGCCTGTGTCTCTGTGTGTCTGTTGAACCCTAAAATTAAAAGTAGTTTACTAAATGCTGAAAATAGAAAAATTTGAATTTCTCAATATCAGCTATAACGATTTTGATTAAAATTCGTATCTAGGCGTTGATTAAGATTATAAACAAAATGTTTTCTTTCTTTTTTATAAAAAATAAAGTTTAGGGTCCTTAACACAAGAAAATTTTCTATATCTCTGCAATTATTTGAGATACTAAATAACGTATCATTATCTAATTTTAGTACTATCAAAAATAAAAAACTTTCTTTGAAATGTATTTTTATAAAAATATATATAAATAATATATATTGTCAAATATATTAATACAAGTTTGTGATCTTTAGTTGTGAAGAGATATTACTTAATTATAAACGCAATCATTCTCTAATATTATGGAGTATGCAAATAAGTAAGTCTTTCAAGAAGTTGATGTTTTTCCTTTGACCTCTTAGGGGAAATGTTTGTACAACACAGGGTTAAATCCTGGATTTTTGTGATGGGGAGAGACGTGTTCTCACAACCTTATCGTGTCAAGGAGTGGACGGGGAACCCCAAGAAATTTTGAGATAAAAATACTTCACAATTTGAAAATAAATCCGTAAGTGGATGAAAGTATTCAGATTTTCGAACAATCAAACTTTAACTCCACTCTATAGTATAGTTAGCTATTTCTTATTCTAAATCGAAATTTTACCACTAAGCCATACGTACACGCTATGTGTTTGGTATTATTAAAAAAAAATTCTAAGAGTACGTTGTTCAAAAATAAACTCTTTTAAAGATCTTTATTATTAATCAATGAATTAGTAATAATAAAAATTATTAAATAATTTAAACATAAAACATATTTGTGCAGCAAGATGACGGGCACGTAAGTTAATTTTTTTCAATTAAATAAATTCCCACTTTTACCGTTTTAATACTCAAAGTGATTGTTTTAACTATTGATAATAACTACCGTATATTAATCATTTAATAATATTACTAATAACAGTTTTAAAAAATGAAATTTTGGTAGTGACAATAAAACTAGTAATAACTTTAACGTTAATTTAATTGATTTAATCTCTTGAAGGGGTGCCCATGCTCCTTACGCCACAACCCCATTTCTTGATCTGCCTCTCTCATTTTAGACTCAATAGTCAATAATTACCTATTTTACTGGTCACAATTTATAAAGGGGAAATTTAATAGCAATGCTATAACCATAAGATGTGCATCCCCTAATACAATACCGAAAATTTAACAATAAGACAATATTTTAATACGAAGGGTTGACCATTGGAGACCCAATATCAATATTTTTTATTGGTCCAAATGTGCATATGAAGACTAATTACTTACATTAAAATTATAAAATTTAAAACCGTGAGTCAAAAATGTTTAATGTTAGTATAGCTTAATGTGTTGTCGGGTTTGATCATGTATATAATAAAACGGATTTTGACTAAATATCTCAATTTTTAAACAATAGAGTGAGAAATTCCGTTAGGATTTCCGTACCATTTATTTATATAAATGAACAATTAAACCCTAAATAGGAGTAATGCACAGTTTGCGGAATCATTTAACTACGGCCCGTATCCGGGGGCGGATCCAGATCATTTTCATAAAGGAGTCATAATTATAAATTACATAGTTACTTACAATGCTAGATTTCTCTTTAAGAACATTTAATAATTTCTCATATTTATTTGATCTAATGTATGTTTTAAACTATAATTAACCTCTCCATTTATTTAAAATCAGATAGTTTTTTATAAAATATTTGGATTAGCCCTACCTCTGAACAATTTTTTGAAAACTCGTTCACTATAGAAGATATGAGTAGTCTTTGCCTTGATTTTTTTAAAATTAGATTTTGTTATAAATTATAAGCCACCATTTAAAGTATTTCTCACCTAGAAATTTTGAAATATGGATGCCCTTATAAGCTATTTAGATTGATCCTCACCTTAGTTTTATAGGATGGTTAGATACCTCTAGAAAATAATCTTTGAAGTGTTCTTAAAACAACAAAATTTTTAAAATTGAATTATTTCAGAAACTAGGTTGTTTGGGGTGGTCCTCGTCTGAAAAATCTTCAAAATGACATGCATCTAGAAAATATTTGGAGTTTTTCTCCCCTAGACATTAATGAAATTTGGATGACCTTGGAAGATAATTAGAACATTCCTACCTTGACTTTTTCTGCTATTTCTATAACTCTAGTCTAGTTGTTATTTAAAGCGGATTTTTCCGGAATATTTTTGATAATAGAATGCCTCTAGAAGTTATTTGGAGTTTGATCTAAGGCCATCTTTAAGCTTCATATTTGATAATATCGGAGGGTTTGAAATTTATCTAGGGGGAAATTTATTCTCAGGAGGGGCAAACTGTTTCCAGGGGGTCAGAGTACCACACAGTTCCGCCAATTCTGCCCTCCACACATGCTCTATATTTGGTATTCGTGGATTAACTGCTCTCAGGAGTTGATTAGTCTACTTTGATGGTTGGTAGTATCCATTTCTTTGTGGAACAATGTTAGTTACTTGCTATGCATGACAAATATTCTTAAAATAGAACGAATATTTTATCCACACTTGCATGAATCATATCAGACAAGAAATTATGCACGTGTTCACAAATTTAATAAACATGGACGCACATGTGGACTCGGCTAAATAGGTGTCTGCGCGTAACAAGACTAAACAATTGTAGATTATCCGTGTTGTATAAGCTTTCTAAAACTTGAACATGAGTTTTGGTTTCATATTAATTTTCTAACTTTAACAGGGGGGTCAACGGACCCTTTGACCCCCCCCCCTCCCGAATCTGCGTGGGCCCGTATTGGCTAACATATGATTGTGGTAAGAGAATATTTACAGCCTTACAAATCTGGAAAATATCCGCTACTTTCAGTGTGTTTTGGCCTCTCTGTTACTCTTCGACCAAATCTCGTTGTTAGTATAAATAAATGTTACGGTGCACTGCACTGATTTTATCCTGCTTTTATCTTAAAATAGACCATACTAAAATTTCGTAAGATGTGTGAAACAAAATAACGGACCTATAAAGTTTTGAATAAATACTACACTAAAGTTGATACATGAAATAATATACATTTTTACTTATTTACTCTATGATATTAGAAACGTGGAAAGGTGATACAGAAAAATGGAAAACGAGAAACACCTTTGTCTTCCAAAGAGCATAGAAGTAAAATTAATTTTCAAAGATCTGAATTGAAACGTATATGTATGTATATTTCTTATAGATCAGATATTATTGGTTTTATAAAAAATTATTTCAAGTAAAATATGTTTACCTTTATTATTAATACAACCTTACAATGATATGTTATTTCGTATTTCAAATAGTTGCAAATAAGTTGTAAAAATTTGAAAATTTCCTATATGTAAATTACCCTCAAAATCATTTTAAATTCTTTTACCCTACTTTTAAATTTGGGGTTAAGTATATGATTCCAAAAATTCCCCTAAAAACCTTATAAAAGCCCCAGATAAAAAATAGCCAATTTGGGAAGATTGTTTCGGCTCTGGCTCGAGGTACAGACTGACGGAATTGTGAAAATCACTTTTTGGTTTCAGGTTCAGCGGTCATAAACGTCGATATTTATCAAAACTTTGAGTTTGATTTTTTTACAATCACAATTATTTATTTCCGAGATATCGAGAGAAAGTAAATGGAGCAAGAAAAAATCCATTCAAACATTGATGAGCAGATACGATGTGATATGTATACGAATGCGACCGCCAACCTTTAAACAATTAGCAAACTTATTGACCATTACTAATCACCTTACAACTAGCATTATTACTTACTTCATTAATCGAGATTTTCCCTCAGGGATTGTGTCAGGTGATTCTTTAAATATATGAAATCTTATACCATCTCCACAAAGTCTTATGTAATCTCTACAGTCATATGCATTACTGTCAAAATAGAAGATTTTTTTGTCTTCTGGAGACAAAGATTGGTATAGACTCATACAATTACGGTTATCGAAATTCCAACTAGATGTAGTAAAGTACTCCATGGAAATCATATATTTATCAATTTTTCTGTAGAGCTTTACCAACCTGTAAATAAACAATTCTATTAAACTTATTATATATAAATGTAGTAATACAATCAAAAGTAGTTTTACTCTACAAATTGTTAGCTTGTAATGTAATAAATTAATATTATATTATTTATGTAACTGTGAATTAGTATTTCAACTCACTTTGGTGGACTTCCCTTAATAACGAAGGCAATGTCTAGAAGAGCCCCTGGTATGACGTGAACGAAGATGGCGAACACGCGGTACCAGAGCACGCTTCTAAATGGGATGACCAAAGGATACCAGATAGCCTGTGCAGAGGGTACCTCGAGTATTTTCTCTAATAACACGTTTGTATTCTCTTGAAACGTCAATGTGTTTGCTCCGCTCACAAAATTGTAGATGGGGATGTTCTCGTTGGGAACTCTGGAATAAGTTACACACAAATGTTTCTTGATAAATGGATCTCAAAAATTCACTGGAACAAAACCATACACAAATTTATACTTAAATTTAATTCTAAACATAAGATTTTAGAAAACATTTGTGTGCCTTTCAAATAATAAAACATATTCAAATTTAGTTAGAGATTGATTTTAAATATTGAAATGGTTCATTAATATTATACTAATATATATATATGGTACGGAACTCCTCATGAAATTTATCGATCTAGTGTTTAAAAATGGAGATATTTAATCAAAGCTCGTAATATGAAACGAAATAATATACACAAGCAAATCCATCTTAAATTGCATTGTACCTATTTACAACATTTTTTAAGTCCCGTTTTTAGACTTTATAATTTTATTTTAAATTAATTAATGTACTCATTTATCTGTTTGGACCAATAAAAATATCAATATTGGGTTAACAAGGCTCAACAATTCGATTTAAAATTTCGACTTCCGGTTAACATTTTCGATATTTTTTAGGTGTTGCACATCTTCATGTTATCGTATTTTCTTTCAAATTCCTAATCTGTAAATTATTATTTTGACCAATAAAAATGTAAATATTGACAATTGAGTCTAAAATGTAGATATATCATTGTTGAAAAGACCTTTCTCCTAAGAGGTTGAAAGAAAGAGAACATATACTTTTTGACAGACTTACTCATTTCTTACTCTATAGCATTAGAGAATTATTGCGTTAAAACTTAAGTAGTATCTCTTTACAACTAGAGCTCACAACATTGTTCTAATATATTTACCAATACTTGATAAACTGTTGGTTTTATAAAAATATATTTCATAAAAAAGATTTTATTCTTAATAGTACTACAATTTTGTAATGATATGTTATTTAGTATCTCAAATACTTGCGGAGATACGGAAATTTCAGCTTCTGTAAAGAACACTTAAACTCATTTTCATGAGAAAATGAAAATAACCAGCCTATATATAATTTTAACCAACGTCTAGATACGAATTTTAATCGAAATTGTTAGAGCCGATTTTAAGAAAATAGAATTTTTCTTTTTTCGCCCTTTATAAATTACATTTAATTTTAAGTTTAAACAGTTACACAGACAAACGACAAAGCAAAGACAACTTTTTAGGGTTCGGGGGGTCATGAGACGTTGACATCCATCAACATTTCGGGCTAGAATATTTTACGGTCACAATACTTTACTTTTAGTTTATGAGAAATTTATATATATATATATATATAAATTTATATATATATATATATATATTAACATATAAATGTATATTTATTGATATGTTATATTATGTTTATATTTATTTATATGTTATGTTATATAATGTTTATATTTATATATAAATATATATATTTTATGTTATAATATGTTTATATTTACATGTTTATATTTATATATAAATATATATTTGCGTATAGCTTGAAAGCTATTGGTTTTATAAAAATATGCTTCATATAACATATTTGGGTTATAAATAAACCTACATATTTGTAATGATAAGCAGTTTCATATCTAAAACAGTTTCGGAGATACGATAAAAAAAAATCATAGTTTATGCATCAGACTGTAGATCAAAGTTATTTTGCCGAAATATTGAGAGTAGCTATTTTGTTTAGATTGTTTACAAATGTTTTGAAATTAAATTTAATCAAAATCGTTAAAGCTGATTTTGAGAAAATTGATTTTTTTAATTTTTTCCTTTAAGTAAACTACCCTTAGTTTTAGGGTTAGACAACCAATTCCAAAAACTTCTTGGGGCAACCATAATAAAAACCTAACTACCAAGTTTTAGCCCAATCGGTAAAATAGTTTAGGCTCTAGTTGGAGGTACAGAGAGACAGACAGAAATTAAAATACATTTTCGGATTAAGGGGTTCATGAAAAATTGAGATACATCAAAATTTCGAGTTCAATATTTTTGACGATTATAATACTTTCTCTACCTGTAAGATAGTAAAAAAGTAAAAAGCAAAATTGTCAGTTTGTTTCTTTTTATGTTGATTAATCACATCTAAAATACTATACCAGAAATCTCACATGTGTATATACTGGAAATGGATCTAGATGATACCGCTGGATGAAGGAGTAGAATTCCGGACCTCTGGAAGAGACTGGCCTTGACAAAGAAGAATTTGTCATCGAAAGTCAGTGCAACCACCATCAATGGCAGGCTTGGTCAGCCAATCATGTTTATGGGAGTCAAAGGTTTCTGCTCATGGTAACTAAAGAATCCTCCCGTCAGGAAAGAGCTCTTATCTGGTGGTATGTGGTCCTACACTAGCTTGAAGGACTATGATTTAGCGCCTTCAGCCCCCTCTAGGGGCAACAAGTTTGTGGGTGCTGTCGAAACCACCAGGGCACCACGATTTCCGGAATTGAGCGTGCTGCTGGTTGAAGCCAGCTTGAGTCCTCGGTTCTTTTCATGGTGTTAGACAGCTTGGCTCTTTTCAGGGTCAATGGATCTGCCATTGTGACCTCCAAAATTACCGGGTATGAGCGCGTGGAAAGAGGATTACAGGAGGAATAGGCCAGTCTCAAGGCTGCTAGTGGTATGGCCCTTTTCAGGTTTAGCACTGTCGCTGGCGTGACCCTCCAAATTACCATGCAGGTGGGCGCGAGTTGCAGCCAACAGGTGGAATCGGCCCTTCTCAGAACAAATAAATACACCACTGTTGAAGCCAGAGGGGTCCCTTCATCTTAAGGAGTTAATAAAGCCACTAGTGGCTGCCATCAAGAATTTTTCGCCCTTTTCAGGATTAGTGACGATTTGACCATTTCCATGGCCAACAAAGAATCCAGTATGGTTTCCTCGTACCTCAGCTTGGTGATTAATGCTGGACCCCTATAAAGCGTCAGTCATGATGTTGGCGTGTGCGAGTCTAATGGGGCCCTTCCAACTATTGGAGGTGTGCTTGTCCCTGATGGACATTTAGCACTGGAGGACCTTTTCTGGGGCTTCTAGCCAAGAAAACGGTGGTGGGGGGAGGGGGGAATGGATGACAATGCTTCCACCAGCACAGTGGGTGGAAACCTAACATTGTCAACCGAAGTTATGACCAGGGTTGATTCCAGCAATCCTTTGCTTGTAAAGACCGCAGTATGTGGTAACAACCCGAGTGACATCGCAAAGGACCATAAGATATTCCTCAAGGCTGGCATCTCCTGTCAAGTTGTGTCATACGGTAAGAAACGCCCAGTTGACTTATCATTGGACTTGGAATAATGGGCCACAAGCTTCAAGAGTGTCAACAGCACATGCGATTCTGTGGAACTTAAGGGAATGATGCCAGGACCTACTTATCGTCGACACGTGATGACTCGAGCCAGGAGTTGCATGACATTTTTGTTGGGTATCAGAAATGATGATCCTAACGGAGGGAGGGTGCAATGCCTGGAAGCTATCGGGGTTGACTCTAATCATTTAGACGGTAGCTATGGCGATGAAAGTTAGAGAAAAAAATGTTCCGGGCCAGGGTGCACCTACGTTGGGTTGAAGGGAGAAATGGCTGAAACTGAAAGTCAATAACACAAGCCCTGCATAACCCCAAACAGGTACTAGTTGTTCTTGGCTGGCTCACAAAGACAAAGAAAAGATCCCACTCATAATCTTGGGTGATGTGGAGGACTACTCCAAGATGGGAAGAGCCATCCAGTACAATCTTCGTGAGCCTGTGGAGGCAGTGAGGTAGCCGGGTGATTGCGTATACCACCAGTGCGGTTAGGAGGACGCTTAACATGACCTTCATGCATCTAGCTTGGGAATCCAGTAATGGTCCAATAGCTAGGACGGTAGTGACTTCTCGAGGTCATGGTAAAGAGACTCATGACCCAGAAAAATCTAGTGACATCCAGGAGGAGATAAAGGATGTGGTTTTTCCTATTTTATCAATTACCTAAGTGCTCTCTCAGTGGAAACGGGACTAGAATACATACCGGAAAGAGGAAGAAATTTCCACACCTCGTAAATTCTCTGACCACTGGGGAGCACATCATGAGGCTATACTCCATATCATTAGTGTACAGGCTTCCATATCAAGGTTTAGGAATATAAGGCTCGCAGCAGTTTGGTGCAGTGTAAAACTGCTTTCGGTTCGGTCATGTGCGGAAGAGTTGCCGCGTGAATACGAGATATAGATTTTGTGGTGGTGACCACGAGAGTGTTGGGTGCCCGGAAAAGATACGATCCTCCCCAAAGTGCCTGCTCTTCTGAGGAGCTCAA
>CABEEJ010007605.1:13804-29399 GCA_901482245.1 Timema douglasi | reverse complement strand
CAAATTTTTTTTTCTTACTTTAACTTAAATTGTTACTGTTCAAGCTTGATCTATTCCTTTAAAAATGAAATCCATTTTTCTTGTTTTAATTTGCGCAAAAAGTTCAATAATTTTCTCCTTGATCTCTGGATGAAAACTGATGAAATTTTTCTCCATTGAAAGTACTGCAAGCGCATTTAGTCTTTCTGTTAAATAAAATAACCGAAAAAAAATTAATCAAATAGATTAGTTGGAAGCAGAATAATAATCTAATTCTACACTTTATCACATTCAAGAATATGTTACACGGTTTTTAAGCACAACACACGCTGAGTAAAAAAACCACTTCCTTCCACCATCACGCCAGAGCCGGCACTGCGAGAACAACAGTGCTCTCTCTCTCTACCTGACAGTCCCGCCTTACTCCCCACCCCCTCCTATGTGCGCATGCGCACAACAGTCAAACACCACGTCGCTGGAAATGTAAAGCGGACAGTTCCATATAAAGATTTTGGTATCTTTTTCATAAACTGGGGAATGGTTACTGAAGTATTGACATTAAGATTAAGGAATATATATTGTACTACAAAAATAAAGAAAGAATTAAAGAAAAAATGACTTATTATATTAAAAGTTATCGATAATGTCAAGTGGAAATAGGGGGTGCTGCAATTCCGCAGGGCCTATACACGAGCCGCCACTGGTGTTAATGATGCCGATGCTGATTAAGATGATGCTGCTACTGATGATGATGAAAGGACTTTAAAATCTTCTGCCTCAAGAAATAAAGAGTTGTACTTCACTAGACATGTTCAAGGCAAGACTAAATAATAATATGTATTTAAGAAAGGAGTGAAGCCAATGTTTAAGTTTGTATGAATATTATAAATTAAAATAGTTTTTTTACTGTTTAGTTGTTCTGTTTTGTTTTGTATGTTATTTTTTATAGAACAATATTTGTATTCGAGTATTTATGAATTTGTCTGTGTACTATATATATTGTTAGCATATTTATGCTATTGAAAATAAATATAATTATTGTTATTACTCATTTTCAGACATAAATATATTACTCATTTTCAGATATAAATTTTTTTTCCCGTCAAAAAGAATATCTTTAGAGCATAATATATATTCTGGGGATATTTATCTCTGGCTAAATACGGTGAATATTGGTTATAACTGCGAGCGTATAACCCAAACGGTTAGTAAGACGCGGTGCTAAACATTTATTTATAACTGCGAGTTATTTTTTTCCCCCCCAATGCGAGCAGGAATTTATGAGCTATAGCCTTATTTTGTTAAACAGTGAAAGTGTTCTTAATAGCAAATGTATCATTAAGAAAAGTTTTTGTTTTAAATATAATTTTCCAATACTAAACTTTAATAAGCCTACTATAAACTGACACATTACAAAATTAAATAATAAATGTTATACATTGCAACTATCACTATTTTATTAATTACATTTAAAATGTTATGAATTTTAGATTGGTGTTTTGGACGAGCTCTAATACGATCTTAAGTGGTAGTGCCAACCAAACTGTCAAAAGGAACTTTTATCAACACTCTATTAACCACCTGTTCTCTATTAAACATAATTTTCATCTTTGTACGTTTATTCATAATCTCGTTTCGACATCGTCTTGAATTCAAAGAGTGGTTCTCACATATCTCTTATATTTTACACCGCCTTCCAGAACCTGGGAACGATGTTTCTCGAGTTTATTGGTAAGAATTACAAATCCTACTAATTAATAATTAGATGTGTATATTTTAGTGTTTTATCTACTCACATAAAACTATCATTATCGTGTTTGTTGGACATATAATTCTAAGTTATATTTTTTTTCTTTATTTACTTGAGATATTTAACGTGCATTATCTGAACCAACTGATTATATCAGCACACGACCTATAACATAACTTACATCTAATAGACACAACATCCAGCAGTTAATTAATCATCACTGAAAGAGTAAACCTAAATTTTTCTAATAATAAAGGTTTCAGCGATGCTGGTAATCGAACCGGGACTCTTAGTAGACAGACACGCTACCAACTGAGCTAAGGTGTCGAACACTGGTTTGTTGGTTGGGGAAAAAGAAAGGGAACGGGTGGAATAGTTCACGTGGTGATGGTGGAGAGTTGGGTTAGCATTTTAAATAAGTTAGTTCTTCTTGTGATGAAGTGTCTTCTTATTTATTTCAATAGCATAGCCCTACTAACAATATACATACAGTAATACACAAACATAAAAATACGTGAATAAACAATGGTTACTGTACATAAACAATAACATACAACACAAAACAACTAAATCTGTCAACCAAAACTATATTAATTTATACTGTTCATAAAAACTTAAACATAAACTTCACTCATATCTTAGATATCTATTTTTTAGTCTCGCCTTGAACATGTCTAGTGAAGTAGAACTCTTCAATACCTCTTGGGGCAGAAGATTAAAATCCCTTAAGCGCCAATCAAATATAGAATTTTTTGTGGACAATTTATTTTTATTATTAAGGTAGAAGTTGTCCTTTGGCCCAGTATCATGTCTATGAATATCTGAATTTATTTTAATTTTTATCCCTTAAATAAGTTGGCATCAAAGTATTATAAATTTTGAAGATTAAACACATTGCATTAAATTTAGTCATGGTTATTACATTTACCCAACCTAGCTGATTCAGCATAACATCAATGCTTGTATTTTTATTAAATTTTAAAATGATCCGAATTGTCCTGTTTTGCAGTTTTTGAAGTCTTGATATGTCTGAAGTTGGAACACATATATTAATGAACCACAATAAGCAAATGAAGCAAAACAATAGTATTGGATATAACTAATTCTGTCCAAACTGATAATTCCACTTGCCAAAAAACCAACCTTATTTGCAATTTTTTTCACTAGGTAGTTTACTAGACTACGAAAATTTAGCTTCCTATCAATAACTACACCTAAATTCTGTAACGCATTCAATCACTTCACTACCTATCCTCACTAGCCTATTTTGAGATACAAAAGTCAAGTAATTTATTTCTGTTGCACGCACCATGTTCTTTGTTTTTAAAGTATTGATTTGGGTCAGTAACTGGTTGTTACCTATGATTTGCACACGGTGGGTGGTGTGGAAAAGCGGTGGAATTTCAATCAGTTTCGTACTATTTATTTGCAAGCACCTTCTTCGGATATATAGAATATTCAAAACCATATTTGTTATTTATTATTATAATTTCTGTTGACTTTAGTGCCGGGAGGATGTGTTTCTCTATTATTATTACTATTACAGATATAAAAAACGTAGCCAAAGAAGGTTTTGGATTCATCCACACAACCAAAAGAACATAAACTGCAGACTATTATTAGCACCGCGTCTTACTACCCGTTCGGGTTATACTCACTTACGCTAATGTGTAATGGTAGGGTGATTGTGAGATGAAATGGAGGACCTACAGTTTAACGTGGGACCCGAACCACGGTGGAGGCCTGGCATTCCCCACATTCACAAGATGTCTTNCGCGTCTTACTACCCGTTCGGGTTATACGCACTTACGCTAATGTGTAATGGTAGGGTGATTGTGAGATGAAATGGAGGACCTACAGTTTAACGTGGAATCCGAACCACGGTGGAGGCCTGGCATTCCCCACATTCACAAGATGTCTTGTCAGAGGTGAAGGAGGGGTTTGGTAATCAGAAAAATCTGTGCCGGGACCGAGGATTGAACCCCGGACTCCCAACACAGAAGTTTGACCCCTTACCTCTAGACCACCAGATCACCAATTATTATTATTATTATTATTATTATTATAAATCGTTGACTACACGTCATCAAGTCCATCACAGACTCTTCCTTAAAATAAGAGTGAAGGATGGCCCTGAGCATGGGACGACTCTTGGATATCTCAATGGTTAGAGAATTTGCATACTGAGTCAAAGATCACAGGTTCGATTCTTGTGTCTAGGTAACGTTTTTCAATTTTAAAAATCTGGTTTATATTTGTTTAAAATATGTGACGTTATGATTTACTTCAACGTTTTTTTCTGATTAATTTTTTACGTAAGTTAAGTTTTTTCTACCCTACCGTGTCTTACCACCCATCCAAGCTAAACACATTTTAATAGTATTTATGGGGTAGGGATGAGAAAGGTAGAATTTAGAGGAAATGGGAAATGTGGCCTACTCTGCATTGTGTAGAGGGAAAATGAGAAACTATTTAGTGAAAATAAACACCCTCAATATTCTCGCCCAGTATTCAAACCCTGACATGCCCATCACCTACAAACGTTTTAACTCCTATAGTAGGGCAATTGTTAAATAGACAAAAATCCGATAATACCCAAAAATTGTAATTTATTCTCGCATCATCCCAACAAGCGCACTATATATTTTTAAAAAAAGCCCATTTAAAATAAATGGTACGGAATTTCTCACTCTACTGTTTAAAATTGGAGATATTTACTCAAAATTCGTAATATAATAAACACTAGCAAACCCGAAAACAAATTTCGATATATATATATACATATATATATATATATATATAACATTTTTTGATTCGCGGTTTTAAATTTTTATTTTTAAAGAATTAACGTCTTCATTTGTATGTTTGGACCAATAAAAAATATCGATATTGGGTCCCCAAGGGTCAACACTTTGTATTTAAACTTTGACTACCGTTTAAATTTCAAGCATTTTATTAGGGGATGCACATCTTATGGTTATTGCAATTCTATTAAATTACTCATTTATAAATTTTGACTAATAAAATAGGTAATTATTGACTATTGAGTCTAGGATGAGAAGGATAGAATCGATATAACCTATTTTGAGAAAATGTTATTTTTCTCTATTCATCCTTTGGTAAACTGCTATTAATTTTAACGTTAGACAAACACACAGACATGCGGTGTTGCAAAAACAACTTTTTAGGGTTCGGTGGGTCATAAAACGTCGACGTCCATCAATATTTTGGGCTAGATTTTTTTGGCGGTAGTAATCTTAAAATGTTGGTAAATTTATATATATTTGCGTATTGATTGAAAACTTTTGGTTTTATAAATATATATTTCCAGTAAAAGCTGTTTATTATAAATAGATCTACATGTATGAAATGATAAGTAATTTCATATCTCAAAGACTCACGGAGATAAAATTAAAAATTAGAATTTACGCATCAGACCAGAAACCTTAAATTCATTTCCACGAAAAATTGAGAGTAGCAATTTGGTTTGTAATATTAAACAAAGCTTGGACATGAAATTTAATCAAAATTGTTAAAGCAGATTTTGATAAAACATATTTTTTCTCTTTCCGCCCTTAAGGAAACTACCCTTAATTTTAGGGTTGAATATCAAATTCCCAAAATCTCCTCGGGGCAACCCTATGAAAACCCTAGATACCAAGTTTTAGCCCAATCGGTAAAATAGTTTAGACTCTAGTCCGAGGTACAGACAGACAGACAGACAGACAGAGCGACATATGAAGATTCGAAAAGTCACTCTTTCGGATTCGGGCGTTTCCTGAAACGATGACATTCATCAAAATCTTGAGCTCAATTTTTTTTGACAATCACAATACTTTCTGTAAGATAGCAAGTGAAAAAAGAAAATCAGCTATACCTTGATTTTTTTACGAATGGACATTTTGAGCTATTTAAAAATATATATATATTTCTGCGATAAACAATAATAACATTTTACCATATTATTATTTATTAGAGCTAATTATATATATATGTATATATATACATATATATAGGTAAAATCTACCAAAAGCTATTATACTACTATAAAGCCACATAGCTGACTCACTCACTGACATTAATGTTTACCCGGGTGACCTGGCGGTCTAGGGGTAAGGTGTTAGACTTTTGTGCTGGCGGCCGGGGTTCAATCCTCGGTCACGGCAAAGATTTATCTGATTAGCAAACCCTTCCTTCACCTCTGACAAGACATCTTGTGAATGTGGGGAATGCCAGGCCTCCACCGTTTGCCAGGCCTCCACCGTGGTTCGGATTCCACGTTAAACTGTTGGTCCTCCATTTCATCTCCCAATCACCCTACCATTACACATTAGTGTAAGTGCGTATAACCCGAATGGGTAGTAAGACGCGGTGCTAATAATAATAATAATAATGTTTACCCACTATCAGATGAACTTCGAAACTTGAAATTTGGCAAAATTATAGCTTCTAGCCTGTATCCGACGGGAAAAATTCCAAATATTGGAACCACTTTAAAGTCGGTGCGGACCTTTCTTTGGAGGTCTCTTGTGTCTAAACGGTAAGACCTATCAAATATCGGCTCTGGAATTACGTTAGTTTACATCCAGTTGCAAAGAAAACTCGGAGCCACCAACGAGCAAAGCAAGTGATATATATTTATTGGTATTGTTTACCATAAGTGGCAGGTGTAGATCAACTGACTTGACGTATGAATACGTGAAAGTAGATCGAGTAAAGCTGTCAGATATGTTCATTATTAAGATAACTGCGCTAGGCCTATACCAACGTGTCGACGGATCCTTATAGGTCCTACAAAAGGTTGCCATGCTGTTCAGGGGCAGAGTAGGCAGATCTTCATATCAGACGTGCCGTATGTAAAGACTAACCACCACGGCGTAGCTATTAAACAGTTCTGATCGCATGACTGCACATGTTAACAACTTATCTTACAGTCCAATTTTTAAAAGAATCGGTCTCGTAGTATACCGGTCAGAGAACTGCTGACCAAGAGGTCCCGGGTTCGCTTCCCGGTAGGTACTGAGGGATTTTTCTCGAAGGGGAAATAATTCCCATGATCCCCGTGGTTTGATTAATTAGGCTTAAGTTAGTTTTAAGTGTTTCCACACCTTCATACTCACTATTACCTTCATACTCACTATTACCCTCATACTCACTATTACCATCATACAATCACTATCACCCTCATACTCACTATTACCCTCATACTCACTATTACCATCATACTCACTATCGCCCTCATACTCACTATTACCATCATACTATCACTATTACCATCATACTATCACTATTACCCTCATACTCACTATTACCATCATACTATCACTATTACCCTCATACTCACTATTACCCTCATACTCACTATTACCATCATACTCACTATTACCCTCATACTCACTATTACCCTCATACTCACTATTCCCCTCATACTCACTATTACCCTCATACTCACTATTACCCTCATACTCAGTATTACCCTCATACTCACTATTACCAACATACTATCAGTATCACCCTCATACTCACTATTACCCTCATACTCACTATTACCCTCATACTCACTATTACCATCATACTCACTATTACCATCATACTCACTATTACCATCATACTATCACTATCACTATCATCCTCACAATTACCCTCATACTCACTATTACCATCATACTATCACTATTATCCTCATACTCACTATTACCCTCATACTCACTATTACCCTCATACTCACTATCACCATCATACTCACCGTCACTATCATACTCACTATTACCATCATACTATCACTATTATCCTCATACTCACTATTACCCTCATACTCACTATTACCCTCATACTCACTATTACCCTCATACTCACTATCACCATCATACTCACCGTCACTATCATACTCACTATTACCATCATACTATCACTATCACCCTCATACTCACTATTACCATCATACTATCACTATTACCCTCATACTCACTATTACCCTCATACTCACTATCACCATCATACTCACCGTCACTATCATACTCACTATTACCCTCATACTCACTATTACCCTCATACTATCACTATTTCCATCATACTCACCGTCACTATCATACTCACTATTACCATCATACTATAACTATCACTATCATCCTCACAATTACCCTCATACTCACTATTACCCTCATACTCACTATTACCCTCATACTCACTATCACCATCATTACTCACCGTCACTATCATACTCACTATTACCATCATACTATCACTATCACCCTCATACTCACTATTACCATCATACTATCACTATCACCCTCATACTCACTATTACCCTCATACTCACTATTACCCTCATACTCACTATTACCCTCATACTCACTATTACCCTCATACTCACTATCGCCCTCATACTCATCATACTCACTATTACCATCATACTAATACCAACATACTCACTATAACCCTCATACTCACTATTACCCTCATACTCACTATTACCCTCATACTCACTATTACCATCATACCCAATGTAAATAGAATAGATAGGTAGCGCCATTTGGAAGAATTGGTTGATGTCATTGCTTACGTCAGCCACGATACTACGTCATCCAGTGCACAGCAGTTAGTAGTATGTCATGCGGTTCATGTGTTTCGAACGGTCCTTTCATTTAACTTTATGACTATTTATTTATTGGTTTTTTCCTGGTAGTGGTTTGTTCGTGTATAGTTAGTTACTTTATTATGCTTACCACTCAAGTATTTGTGTTAATAGGCTAATATAAAATACAGCAGGGATATTCTAGTTAATGATTCAATAATAGTTACTATAATACTAAATATATGTATGAATGCGAACTATATATAGTTTTATTGTTCTTATCAAGCTGTTTATTATCTTATAATAGTTTTTTCTTTTGGATAATCAAATATATAGGATACAAGTCATTGATGAACAATCAGACTTTTAGACCTTTTGCCAATTTATTTGCGTACGTTCTTCAATTTTAATTACCTGTGTTTTTAAACAGACATACAAAATGCCTAGCTTTACTGTTGCACTCTGTGTGGCTAATCAACGAAACTGCAAGGGTAATAATATATATTTTTATTCCTTTCTTAAGGATCTAGAAATGTTCCGTACATGGGAGCTCAAATGTAAAAGGAAAGACACATTTAATACAAATTTTGCTCGAATATGTCCCATTCATTTTGCCTATAGTGACTCTTATATCTGTGGTGTTAAATTGAAAGTTAATTAAAATGGCAAGAACTTAAAACAAATTGAATGTTGCCAGCGTTAATACAATAGTTCTAACAGGTAAGTAATTTTGAACATATTTCAGCGTTTTAAGTGTAATTTATTCATTTTTCTCATTTATTGGTGTGAATTTTAAATGTGTATTAATATGTTAAATGTTCTCAAACGTGATATTATAATTTCTAACAATAATTATTTAGAAAGGACTTAATTTGTCTTCCATAAAGCTTTGTGACTGTTAAGCCATGTTCTAACGTGTCATTTTCTGTGATTCACTGAAGATTAATACAAAATGAACGTCAGAACACTCATTTCATTAGACTGAGATATTATTAGTTCACGCTTTTATTAAAAGTTAAAAGAAGTTATACTTTTAAATATTTGTTAGTTATTATAATTATTGAAAATTGAAAACAAAATGAACCGTGTGAACACTTACAAGAATTAATTAACTGGTTTTATTGAAATGTAAATATTTATTTGGATATTTACAGACATTGTGTTATAATATTTCTCAAAAATGGTATTTAAGTGGTGATACGAACAAACCGACCCATTTTTGGAATGTTACAGAAAATTTGAATGTCTGTGGAATATAAGTAGTGATTCGTATAAAATATTTTAGTAAATTAAACAGTAGTTGAATATTCTCAACATGATCATTATGATAAATGACACATGTAAACAAATTCCTTTAAATTTTTTTTTCATTAAAAACGAATCACTTGAAATTATTCATTGAAAAAGACACGTAAGAACATGGCTACTATGCCAGACCTCCACCGTGGTTCGGATTCCACGTTAAACTGTAGGTCCTCCATTTCATCTCACATATCACCCTACCATTACACATTAGCGTAAGTGCGTATAACCCGAACGGGTAGTAAGACGCGGTGCTAGTAATAATAATAATAATAAACCTGGCTATTGTACTGAGTGACGTCACAAGCTCAGTCAATCAGATGTCTTTTTCCAAGTGGCGCTACCTTCTATTCTCTTTACACTGAACATACTCACTATCACCCTCATACTCACTATCACCATCCTCTCATCTCACTGGGACATGTAAATTGCCTCCACGGAAAGGATGTACTATTAGTACATTCGGGCGTCTCCTGAGCGACAGTACATTAGTACACTGGCTAATCTCTCCGCTACTGAGCTACGAGTGATGTAGCCCAGACACCATATTATTATTATTATAATTATTATTTTTATAGTACAGGGGCGGATCCAGAGAGGTGTGCAGGGGTTGCATGCCCTCCACAAGATTTCTTTAGTTTGTATTAACAATAATAATTTAAAAATTAAACCAATTAAATCTATGTTCTAATCACTACTATTTGTTCTGTCACGAAATGTATCACTATCCAGTTGTTTTTCGTGTCAATCACTGTCATTAATTGATTCACATTTTCAACGCATAATTTAACCAACAAAAATAAACAATAAAAGTGTATTAATTTTTTTTAAACTAACGTAATTTCCAAATACTCTCAAATTTTGAAGGATATTTTCCATCAGAATTTCTCGAGGGGGGAATCTATCCCAGTCTGGCTGATTTTCTGAGAGAGTCTGCGCCCCTTTTACGCCCCGCCCCCACTGTATCCACCTCTGTATCCGCTCCTGTAAAATTACGGGACTTGTCTGACAGCTATAAGAGTTACTAGATATACTTTCACGTATTCATACGTCAAGTCATGTCATCTACAGCTGTCACTTTTGACAGATATTATCAATAAATATAAAATAACGCTAATGATGTATATCTAATCATAATAATATTTAGCACCACGTCTTACTACCCGTTCGGGTTATACGATTCAAGTACTAATTACTCTAATGGATTAGTAATTGGGAAGGTTTAATCAGAGGAAGTGAACCCGCATTTGCGTGGAGGGAGAGTGGAAACCATTTAGGAAACACTCCCCCCCCCCAGTTCACCCGACCGAGATTTGAACCTCGATCTCGTCGTCCTCAGCAGTCGAGCTCAACACGACTAGCGCGTTAGCCAACTACGCCACCGAGGCGGGTGATGTATATAAAATAAATGGTTGAATATTTGGGGTAAAGTTGTTCAACATGTTATATTGCAATCATTTGAGACCAATACACACCTTGGGCTAATGTTGTACCAAGGAACATGCTTGATTATTAATCATGCGTAAGGTCTGTCATAAGCTGAGAGCTTTGGGGTTAGAAAAAAGGTAAATATTTAGAAATGAAAACTTTATTAAAGTATAACACATCAGAGGACTACTAAACAAAACTATCGAGCTCTGGAACAGAAGATATATGCAACGTTGAAACTTTTTTTTGGGGTGGGGGGTGGGGGATTTGTCTGGTAGAAAACATCTTCTCAGTCGTATTGAATGGAGTCCTTACTCTCAGGTCATCTCCAAAATTTCAAGCCTCTTTGCGTACAATCGACAGAGGATCCTTCCTTTTGAGATGCTGGCAATCTTTCCGGGGTACTTTCCCCCATTTTCTAAAAAAGGATAACAAAATATTCGACAGCATTATCATGAGTTTTTAATTTTGGTTGTAAGATATGTTCTGAACGTTCCTCAAAATCATAAAATGTTTCACTCAAAATCTTAACATAAAATAAACATTATTTTCAATGAGATCTTAGCTTGAAGATTCGGATAGAAGCCTTCATTTCAACGAGGGTTGAAGATTTGAAGGACAGGCTGTGATTTCTGAAGTTGTGACATTCTAAAGGCAAATACTTTTACCAGCTGTCATCTGCAATTTTTTCTTCTTCTTTTGTTAGGACCTTCTGCTCCTAGAAGGTCAAAGAGTTTTTTTTTTCCAATTTCTCCCAAAAGTCTTCTACGACAAAACTTATATATGTATTTCAGGTTTCGAGGGAAATGTTGGAGTAGCATCTTTCTATTAAAAGGATAAATTTCAAAAAATCTAACTAGCCTTTACATTTTAGCAGCTTGTTGAGTTAGTTGCCCAAGCCTGGCTCTTTCAAGACCCTCTTGCAACATTTGCGGAGTGTATTGTGCGTACCCTCGCGCAACCAACTGCCCTTTTTTGGATGTTGTGTCATGACAAAAAAAAAGTTGTTTCTAAAAATAAATAAAATTACATTTGAAAAGAGATTATTAGGATTATTTAAAATATATATATAATATTCAAGAAAAAATCAATTGAGGTTGGGCCAAATTTACCACATAATCATGGACCTAAGTTACCCCAACGCATAAAACATTCAGCAGAGCTGACAAGATGAAAGAAATTATTATTTTTTATATCAATTTACGCCTTCTACCGGTATTAAAATATAGAAAAATATTAATTAATGGATTTTAGAAAATTTCGGGTAGAAACTCTCAAATAGAATTTGGAAGGCTATTTTTTCACTAATCTCAATAACAAGAATCAATTAAATTGGGCCATCTGTCAAACCTTACAAAATAACCAGAGTCCATACCGATAGGCCTATTGGATCAGTTGAACCTATTTTATACATTCCAATCCAAATTTTATACATATTATTGGCCTATAATAAGATTTTAGAAGAAGAAAAGTTAAAAAAATACACACTTTTTCTATTTCATTTAACATAGTATAATTTTAATGTATCATTAGTATTGTTTTATAGATATTCGTATTATCTACAAAAAATGATAGCTGCAGATTATATGACTTGAAGTATAAATATATTAAAATTATGTAAGTATTTGTAATTTGCCATTGTCAAAAATGTCGCTTTCTTTTCAATACCGACTGTAATTTATAATTAACTTAATTAATGTTTTACTATGCAACTTTTACTAAACAATCTCATTGTCCGAAGTTTTTAAAAATAATATAGAGACAGAGATTTCATCCAGTTTTAATGAACGCGTGTTTTGGGACCACGAGAAAATATTAATCACGTCATTGCGCCGAACTCTAATATTAAAATATTATGTCCCTGATCAATTTTATATTTTATATAATTGGGGTTGACTTCTGTGATCTCGGGGTAAAGTGCTCACCTCAGGACCCGGTGCTCTTGGGTTCAAACCCAGCCGAGGTCGACGGATTTTTCTTGAGCGATAAAAATCTGTAGTACAACTTAATTCAGAGGGGAAGTAACGCTAGTAGTGGGTGAAATGAGAGTTCTAGACCACTTTTCTCCCATAAGGTTAACATTGATCTTCCACACAGGGTGTGGAGGATCACTTTCTCGTGTGGAGGATAACTTTCTCCCATAAGAATAACAATGATCTTCCGCATTACGAAGTTAAGCCACTTTCTCTCACATTGATCTTTCGCATAGAGCCGGTGGGTCACTTTCCCACATAAGAAAAGCATTGATCAGTGGTGGATCGGGAAATATTATTTGGGGGGTTAACCACATTTTTGAGTTTTAATATCGATCCTTCACATTACAATGTTGGGTCACTTTCTCCCACATTGATCCTTCGCATAGAGCCGGTGAGTCACTTTTCCACATAAGAAAATGTGAAATTTCAAACTGGAGCATAAGTAATTGGGGGTTTTGGTGCCGTAAATGGGAATAAAAAACTATTAGGGAAGGTAGATGATTGAAATTCGGCAGGCAGTCGGAGGATAATCACACAAATCTTAAAATATGATATTTCAAATTTGGAGTTGGTGAAATGTGGAAGGTGGTGTTCAAAATTTTCAAAACAAATAGAAACAGGGGGTGGTGGGGTGGGGCGGATATAAAACTTAAGCTCAGCAAGTAGGTTAAGGTACCATTCCAAATAACAACAAAAGTCCAGTAATTTTACCTTTTAAAATGTGAGTCTGGGGAAAAAGGGGAGGAGGGGGGAGATATTAATAGAAAGCCACATTTTTTTTAGGTTCGATAGAAAATTAAAATTGGCCAGGATCGTAGTAGGATTTCCCTAAACTGTTCTTAAATGCTTTCGTTAACAAGTGGGGGCTGTTGATATAGGATGTTTTGAAATTTCTAAAACTAACGAAAAAAACTACTTTTCACTGTAGTGAGAATTGAAATTTGTCGGACAGGTATAGGATCCACTCCAAATTGATGGACTGCCCGAGATAGTTCGGAAAATATGAATGTTTTTAAATGTTATTATAAAATTTTGAAAAATAGGAGTTTATCATTTTTAAAAACTAATAAAACACTCCTAGGGGGAGTTAAAATATTCTCAAGCATGTACAAAGACCAGCCCATATAGTTAGAAAATAATGAAAATTTGAATGAAATAGTGATCTTAGAAATATGATGCTCATTATTTCCAAAATGATTAGAAGAAAAAAAAATCCTCCAAGGGGTTAACATTGAAATTAACCGTCCCAGTGGTGTAGTGCTCAGTGCACCTGGCTAAGAGTCTAGGGATACCAGGTTTGATTCCTGGCTGATACCTTGGCTATTTTTCCCGGAAGAGGAATCACCCCAACGGTCCCCAGTGTTTGGTTTGTTAGGCTTAAGATGAGACAGAATGGGATGCGAGAAAAGGCCAGTGTTTTTTGCAGTTTTTCATTTATGACAAAACGTTTTTTGGTCAAAATAAATCAAATACTACTCAAGTATAAACATAGAGTCTAATTTTCTTCACATTGAAATCAACAGTTGTTGAATATCCATAATGAACAGAGCGGTATTAGATGAGAAACATTTTTAAATCAAAAGAAAAAGTTATTAAATTCCAGGACACCCTTGACAGATATTCAATAAATTTTGAGGTCATCATATGAAGAAAATTAATTTCTATGTTGATGACCTGGCGGTCTAGGGGTAAGGTGTCAGACTTCTGTGCTGGCGGCCGGGGTTCAATCCTCGGTCCTGGCACACCCTTATGAAAATTTATACAAAAAACTATTAAAAAAAACTATTGAAATATTTCAATGGGTAAATTTGGACAAATACTATTAGTAAAAACTTTAGAAATTTACTATTGAAAAATACTTTAGAATTATACTAATGGGAAAAACTTTAGAAATTTACTATTGAGAAATACTTAAGAAATTTACTATTGAGAAATACTTTAAAAATTTACTATTGAGAAAAACTTTAGGAATTTACTATTGAGAAAAACTTTAGAACTTTACTATTGAGAAAAACTTTAGGAATTTACTATTGAGAAATAATTTAAAAATGTACTATTGAGAAAAACTTTAGGAATCTAATATTGAGAAAAACTTTATAAATTTAATGTTTGCAAAAAACTATTAAAAATTACTTCTGAGAACTTATTTATTATGGAAAAATCTGTAGAAAAAAACACCCCAAAAACATAAAAGTAAAAATAAAGTTGCATTTAAGATCAATTTAAATAACTATTCGAACTTATTAAATGATATAAATATATATATAATAAATATATGATAAAGTTCCTTATTAAATTATTCTACTGTTATGTAGATGTTAATCTTATTTAATCCCCAAAATGATGTACTCTCAAAAAAACCATCTGCTTAAATAAGATTAGCGATCGAGATTCATGTGAAAATAATAATAATCTTCCGCCAGTCCATGTATGGTGAGTAATTGGGTTATATTTTCATAAACAGACGAATAAATAATCAAATCTTTCATCAACTCTTTTCAATATTGTGTTTTATTTTTAATGTCTATATACAATATCTTTGCTGCTGAATTTCTGATAGTATGCACTAAAGACATTATAAGAATA
>CABEEJ010007604.1:0-29402 GCA_901482245.1 Timema douglasi | reverse complement strand
CACACACACACACTTCCCTCCCGCTACGTTCTTGCTATGTCCCTATCTTATTAGCCTGCTCCTCTTTAGGGTAAACATAAGTTCGTATCAACCCTGTAAAGGTTCATATTGTGTAAGGAATATTAAAATCCTTTAAACTAGGGTTGATTAAGATATACTGAGTATTTTTTTGACAAACCATGCATAAGTGACAACAATAAATATAATATAACAACACTATTTAACATAGGTTTAAAAACAATCAAACTACCACAAAAAAAAGCTTGTTAATAAATGTCCAGCTTTTAAGTTCATTAGGCTTGATAAAGATATGTCAAAGATAAATTTTAAACTGTGGTTGGAAAATCGCCTCGTGTCCAAATTAAACTTACAATTCAACTGTGAAATGTTAGCAATTTGTTCTTATCTGTGTCAAAAGTATGAATAGGTACTACCCATTTGGCTTTACTATTCTTGTATATTTTTATTTGAGGCAATCACAAATAGACCTAATGTTAGCGTATAAAACGATCTCCCCCATCACAAGAGTCGCTTAACATTGTTTATCGGGACGCCGGAATAGACCCACCCGAAGCTGAATGGGATCTGGTACAGTGGATAGAAGACCTCACGGAAGAAGACCTAGAGTTTTTAGAAGAGGCAGAGATTCAAGAAATACCCCCACGACAGCAAGACGTGTGGGAGGGTATATTACCATCGGATTGACATTAGCTCTGTAGACGGAAACCTGATCCCAAGAGAATATCTAGAAGAGGCAATGGAGTCCCAGACCGAAATGGAACCCCTATCTCTCAACCAGATACTGGAATGGAGGGACCGCACCAAAGAGCAGGAAGTCGAAATCCAAATGTTCAACACCCTTGAAGAAATTGTGGCGGACTTGGGGATATCAATAGAAGAATATGAGGAACATGCGTCGATTCCGAGGATAGTGTCATGACAGAATCCGGAAGGACCGAGGGACTCTGCACCGCCGGATATCATAGAAGACGAAGGAGAAAAAAACCATCGCCGGTGCCAACATTATCCAGGAGCATTCAACAAACACAACTACTAGAAGGCATACCAACTGTACGGCTCGAAGACTGCACATATAAGTCTCCAGAAGTCCGGGTGCTCCAGCTGAAAATATGGAACAACAGAGTGCGTTTTAAACATCTGGAAGGTGGGGTTGACTTGTCAAAGCCCCCCGAAGCACCGAATATTTTCCAGCGAACCCGGTCTTCCCCGGAGATGGACCAGGTCATAACAGACTGGGTGTAAAACGGCGTCTCTATTGAGGACCCCGGAGTCACCAACGCCTTTGCGTTATTCCAAATCCAGAAGGCTAATAAGAAGATACGCATCATCCAAGACATATCTCCGTGGACGGAACACATCAGGACTCCAGCATTCTCACTCCAAGCGGCTGGGAGAACGCTGACCCAAATACCATAGGATGCGTATCTTTGTAAAATGGACATGGCCTCGGGGTTCTTCCAGATACCGATTGCACTATATTCGGGCAGATGCCTCAGGGTCTACTACAAGGGTCGCAAATATCAGACAACGCGGATGCCTATGGGACATGCTTTACCACCGACGATTCTCCTAAGGACAGCAGTGGAAGATATTTGGGCAGTGGGGGAGGTCGTCCCAGGGATTAGGGGAGTGGCCTACCTGGACGACTTCCTCTTCTTCGGCCCAAATCCTGAAGACTTACAACATGTACCAGGCCACCTAGAATCGCTGGGAATAACACTGAACTAAGACAAATCCTCAAGGTCCCAGACTAAGAAACTGATCTACCTCGGCTTCGAAATTGACATGAGCCAAAGAAGTTTATAGTTGACGCCAGAATCTCAGGGCAAGGCCGTAGAACTTCTGAGGACACTACCACGTGGAGATGACCACGCCACCCTCCGCATCGCCGGATGCATAAGCTGGGTTACCTTCAACCTGAGATGGCTGGGCTACATAGTTGGAAGAGTGTACCGGCGTTGAAGGCCCTATCACTACCACGATGGACCCGATGTGATTGGAGACCACCTTCGGAAGACCCGACGGTCATATTCACCGACGCAACACCATGGTCGATCGCAACAGTCAACCCAAAGGCACCGGCAGCCTTCGTACAAATGTTCCAGAGACCGACTGAAATCAACGAGGTGGAGGTCACCAATGGTCTACTAGGTCTACACTGGGAATTACATAAGAGAAGGCCATCAGCAATGCTGCTGGGTACTGACAACACAGCAACATTCTACGGAACTACAAGAGGAACGGGGTTGGTGTTTAACAAACCCCACGTGAGGAACCTCCATTTTTACGTAGCCAACCTCAGAGAAAAGAAGTGGGATGCCTTTTTGTTGCCATCAGCCACCAATCCAGCACATGAACCATCGCTACGAGCCCTTAGGGAACTTCTGGAGACCGAAACCAGCACTGCAGGAGTTTTGGTTCCGGCAACAATCCTAACAGAGCAGATAGAATTATTTTATATTTGACTAAGTGTATTTTATGTAACACAATAATAAAGGCAAGGTTAACCTCCCACCATCAAAAGACTGCGTCCCGAGACCCGGGCCCCCCTGCTTATATACTCGCCACGGTGGGTGAATTTGAAGGGGGAGGTTGGCCTTAACTTTATTATTATGTTACATATAATAAACTTAGTCAAATATACAATAAATATATCAGCTCTGTTGGGATTGTTACCGGATACAAAACTCCTGCAGTGCTGGCTTCAGTCTCTAAAAGTTCCCTAAGGGCTCGTCGCGATGGTCCATCTCAACATTACTAGTACTTGTCAAAATTTGCTTTAACTTAGGTAAGTACAATATTAAAATGTATTTAATGAATAATACATTTATATTAAATTAGAGAACATTATCATTTATAGCTTAGATACAAGTCAGGCAGAATAACTTATTGCTACAACCTGAGCCTGGTTAAGCTTTAATATGTAAAATATAATATAGATATTTTAGATTCATGTTTAGAAGATTACTTAACTATGCAATCATTACATTAATTCTGAACGTATTGACAAATATATTTGAATGTTTTAACAATAGCTTGACACAATGGTGCAAACATATATTAACTTCGGCGAGGGTTGAGGGGCTGGGAGCAAACCCCACGCAGCCAGAACTAAATATCAGTTTGTAGGGGAACATAAGGAAAATGTTAAATGCCCCTAGAAGCGTAGAATTATTTTTACATAGTAGATTATGGAAACTATTTACAAACACATGTTCCAAAAATAATATTTCTTAATTTTAATATTGGTCCAGTGCGTGCTAGAGAAATTTTTCCATCTGGTATTATACCTGACTGTTAGATTCATGATAACATAGTCTTAAAATATATTTTAGCTTTGTGGGGTGCAGCGAGAGTAAATCCTGCGGGTGTGATGTGGACCAGTGGACGCTTACCATTTTTAGGGTGTAACTTTCGCAATAGGCGGGATTGTCGATGCCGATGAGATCGGGGTTCAAGTCCTGGCCAGGTGTACTGATTTTTTTTCCTTAATTGTTTTCCATTTTCCCTCCATGCATATGTGGGTTCACTTTGTCTAAATAACGTATCAACATTAATCCATAAGCGTAATTAGTTAATATGCTTATAATCCAAGTGGGTAGAAAAACACGATGGAAAAATAACTAAATAAATAAAGCACGTAGTTAAAATAAATAAACCTACTCTCTTGCTAGTAAAAAAACCCCTGTAGAAACACTGAATTAATATCAAAATGTACCCATATTTTCGTATCATCACTAACGTAGTGGTGTAGTGAATTTGTTAATGTGTCAGTATCCTAACCAAGATTTGAACCCGGTTTCTTTGCTACCAGCAATTCAATTAAATACGCGAGCGAAGCCTTATGATCATACGATCACCGACGCGGGTAGCACTGCAGTGAATGAAGGAAGAAAGCCATGATCATGGTTATATGCTTGCATTTTATAAGTTTATTTTTATAGTATATGGTATTAGCGAGAGCTAATTACTTAATCATAATATATTATGGTAACTATATTTATAAGCTTAACCTAGGCGAGATGATATAATCCTTAAGAAAATATATCATTTAATTGGATGATATAATTTAACAAGTCAAGGAACCTTATCAAGAAAAGTATTTGAACATTCTGTTAAACTAACTTTTTATCCTTCATATAGAGGAATTTTGGAGAAATTTCTGAAATAAAGATAATAACTTGCCCCTATTCCCTACATATTTGGTTGCATAGTTAGAGGAATTGTGAATGCCCTTAACAGCCAGTGAGTTAAGTAAGTAGCCTCTGCTTCGATGGCTGCAAGGTCTAACGCGCAACTCTCACAATTGACTTGACTGCTGATAAAGGAAGATCGGGGCTCGATCCCAGTCGGGTCGACTGAAGGTTTATTTTCCTAAATAGTTTTACACTCTCACTCCACAAAAAATCGGGTGCAGTTCCTCTAAATTCAACCTTACTCATCCTCTAAACACACTAGCGTAGTTAATATATATATATATATATACGTATAACTTGAACTGTTACTGTTAGTAACTCTTTAGTATAACGCGGTGCTAAAAAATTAAAATTTGTAACACTAAATATACAGGCTAGATTTTAAAATTATCTGTTTAAAAAACAATAATCCTTTTTACTGTCGCTTATTACCGGTTGCTAATTTTACATAATATTTTAAAACTGTTGTCAAACTTCAAGTTTTAATAAAGGACACTAAGAAATTTTTACTTAATGATTTTCAACTCTTTCTTCATTAAAAAGCGAGTATATTTTCTCTAAATTATACCCTCCTCACCTCAAATCTATTAATATAAAAATAAAATAGTTCATACGTGTAGACCGGCGCTCACTGTCCTTTAATGTTGCATCCAGCGTTGCAGAATTATAGAATTAATTGAGACTGTTCAATTCGTTATATTCTTTTATAAGGTTATCATTATTTCGAGTTATTTTCACCTACATTCTTACTTTAACAAACCCTACAAAAATATGTCAAGTAGTGTGAGGTTAAGCTGACGGGTTGGGGGAAAAAAATTATTTTAGTGTAAACAAGGACAATCGTAAATTGAATTAATTGTTCTGTCACTTAGCCCACTCTTAACTGGATGATATCAAAGTTTGTCGAGCAGTTGGTCCTCTCGTATCGACCGCTTGGTTGTATATCACTTTGTACTCCTATACATGAGCTTGTCTAACAGTTGGTCCAAGTCGTGTCGGCCACTTGGTCCATGTCGTTTCTGGATGTCTAGCAGTTGGTCTTTTTACAGATATGTTCTCTCGTGTCGACCGCTTGGTTGTCTTATCAATTTTTACTTCTATACATGATCTTGTCTAACAGTTGGTCCAAGTCGTGTCGGCCACTTGACCCACCCAGCCTTCCAAATAATTGTTTTCATTTTGTCTACCGGTTGGTTGTCCATCACATGGTCCAGGTCGTGTCGATCACTTGGTCCGTGTCGTGACTTCGTGCCTAGCAGTTTGCTGTCTACCACTTTGTCCTCTCGTGTCGACCACTTTGTTGTCTATCCCTTTGGTTGCTCCCCGGTCTCGCCATAAGATTACAGGGAAATTCAGTTCCACCGACACCGACATTAACAGTACGTGTACAACTGGCCTTATTCATATTGATTTGTTACGTTTTATTACTTTCATGTTACTGTTTTTAATCATGGACTGTTGGCTTAAAAATGGTGGTTAAAAGAGATTTAACTTATCTCGCTAATACTAGACCCAAATGATTACATTTTAACACTTCCATAGTTAATAAATTTTAATGTAGACCTAACTAACCTTTTTGTGTTAACTATTACTATTCTATTCATTATTATAATAACTTGAGTTAGTGTTGAAATAAAATGTATAAAAGTATCTAAAAACACATTTAACTCTGTTTAGTGTCCCAAATTCACAGTTTTGTAGGTTTTCTAACATGGATTATTAATATGAAGGGCCGCTATTTTATATACGTAGAATATATTGGATTCTAATAATTAAAAAAACGGGGGCTCCATCTATCTTAAAGAGCCTCTTAGGGGGGGTCCTTGACTGGAAGGTAATTGGGAACCACTGCTCAAGTAGACAACCCCCTTAGCTGCTTGCTATTTCGTACTATAATTCAGTCCATTCCCTGATTCTCACCAATTTACATGGCAATAGTTATAATTGATATTAAAATTCTCTCAGAAAGTGTAGCGACAAAGGGTCCCTTACAGTGCTCTGTAGTAACAACATTATTTTGACAGATACAGAATTGAGGCATTTATACAACGACTTTATCTCACTCCTTGAGAAAGGATACAGTGTTGATTGCTTCACCAGAGCCTGAGGAATGTAATATATAATTTCTAAGAACTTCTCCAGTAAAGCGCTGTCGGTCCTCACCATCGTGTAGCTGAGTTTTTTCACCCATCCGGTCCAGTTCTTCCAGTCCTTCTGCGTCAGCTCCTTGGTATCCAGGTTCCACTCCACGGGCTCCACGTAATAGATCTTCTCCATGAGCTTCTCCAACATGTAAGGGTCTGTAATGGATAGGAACCTGGACAGGTTCTTCATCAACCCATCCAGATATCTGCCATCGTCAAGATGAACTACCAAGTCCCGGGTGCAGTTGATCATGTGATCCCAGGCGTGCTTGTTCCTCTGGTAGATATTGCTCTCGGGAATGTGGTCGTACACGCCGAAGTTAAAGTAGTGATTATCTATGAATTGCATCAGATTCCTGACGTCTTTAATGTTCTGCCTGGAGAGGCCGAGGTAGTTGAGGTGCCTGGCTCCGCCCAGGAGGTCAGCAATACTGAAGGTTAGTTTGGCTAACGTGAATGAGACGTGAGGCTTTGAATGGTTGAGGGAGTGAAGAATGGTCGCCATTAGCTCGCAGATCTTTGTAATCACTCTACTTGCCATTGAGAGGAGCACGACCTCAACCAGGAACTCTTCGTGGCGGAAAATACCTCGAGCCTGCAATATAGAGCGTCACTTTTATATAATATAGAGCGTGGCTTTTATACAACATAGAGTGGATTTGGTACAACATAAGGAGTGGCTTTGATACAACATAGAGCGTGGATTTGGTACAACATAGAAAGTGGCTTTGGTACAACTGCACCTTTATAACCTACTGCTTACTACATTATAGGATATAGGTACAGTATAAGAATAATATATACATGATTAACAAAGTTAGTTTATTAAGAAAAAAATAATAGATAAAATAATATAAAGAATAATAAGTTGTAATTATTCAAACCATTAATTTTTTAAGATGAAAAAAATATATGTGTATATATTTAGTTATATCAATAACTCGCTTAAGATGAGTCTGATGTGAAGCACCTTGGAAAACCCTAATGCCTACACACTTAGGTCATAGGTTTAGATACTAAATCTTGTAGCTCGTTAAAACAGAACAACTAATACTCCTAATAGGAAAATAAGTAATGACACAATGTTATTAGTACACAGTAACTGTGATCAAAATAATAATTTATTTATCACTGATACCAGTCGGCTTACTACAACAATACATAACTTTAAATATGAAGAACAAAACTGAATAATCTTAGTCCTAGTTTAAGGAGCTACAAGAGCAGTAATTAACATTTGCTAGCTAGCGAGAGTTAAATCCTAATAGAGTTAGATATCACAATGTAATTTGTTCCTTGAAGAAAAACAGATATTTTAAACCTAGTCAGTGGTGAATAACCAGGAATCTAGAAGCAATTAATACTATGCCCGGACAGTTCCTAAATAGTACTGCCACTGCAATCAATAGTATAAACATTAAGTTACCCTGCAATGGGGATGATAACACTAATAAAGATAGTGATCAAACTTTATCAACTCTATAGGCACCTCAAACAGGCCGTAAATAAATAACATAACTCCACGAGCCACTACTATGGACTATTAGCACTTCCACGGGTTGCGTACCTCAAACCAGTACAGACGTAGACACCTACAAGACTGGTGTGAGCTTACAGACCCAATTAGGTCGTGAATCGAAGCAATAGATAGCCTGGCATCCTCCATAATTAATTCGTATGCTATTCTATAGTTGCAGCATGGTCGAACAGTTTATGACGTCTGTTTACGACCCTAATATTTGCGACCAAGGCTAATAGACGCACTATAATTAACTATGCCATATGGGCATAAAAAATGATCAGAACAACTGACATACATAATTATGTCCTTTTGACATTATATAATAGAGTTCACAGCTCAACAAAATAAACTATGCCTTATGGGCATCAATTAAGTATTACCTACAAAAACATAGTTATAAGGACATTTACATGATAGAGCTAAAAATAAGGGTTACCTACCAAAAACATAGTTATAAGGACATTTACATGATAGAGCTAAAAATAAGGGTTACCTACCAAAAACATAGTCATAAGGACATTTACATGATAGAGCTAAAAATAAGGGTTACCTACCAAAAACATAGTCATAAGGACATTTACATGATAGAGCTAAAAATAAGGGTTACCTACCAAAAACATAGTTATAAGGACATTTACATGATAGAGCTAAAAATAAGGGTTACCTACCAAAAACATAGTCATAAGGACATTTACATGATAGAGCTAAAAATAAGGGTTACCTACCAAAAACATAGTCATAAGGACATTTACATGATAGAGCTAAAAATAAGGGTTACCTACCAAAAACATAGTTATAAGGACATTTACATGATAGAGCTAAAAATAAGGCTTACCTACCAAAAACATAGTTATAAGGACATTTACATGATAGAGCTAAAAATAAGGGTTACCTACCAAAAACATAGTTATAAGGACATTTACATGATAGAGCTAAAAATAAGTATTACCTACAAAAACATAGTCATGAGGACATTTACATGATAGAGTTCACAGCCCCACTAACAGATACTACGTCTTAAGGGCACAGCGACATAATCAACTATGTATCTCAATAATCATGATAAGTTATGTAGCCCGATCTGCAGCGAGGAGGTGAATCAGACGCCACAGCCATCGTGGTCCTCTCTACGAAATCTAGAGTGTCTCCGATGAGTGGTGATTACAATAAAGGTAACGTGAACAAAGCACCGGCTCGGATTTACACCAACGGGTCTATATTAATTGGCCGTGATTATTCCAAGTACAGATAAAGGGGAAGGGTATGATTACACATCGCGTCACCTGACTCCAAGCACTCGCCAACCAGCTGGCCTATCCTGAACTGACCCCTTACTCATTTCTTCGTCAACCGGCTCATGAGATAGAAGTTAGCTTGTGTTGTATTCCAAAGCCGATGGGATTGGGAATTGGGAAGGTTGAATTTAGAGGAAGTGAACCCAAATTTGCGTGGAGGGAGAGTGGACAACCATTTAAGAAAAACCACCCCAGTTCACCCGACTAAGATTCGAACCTCGATCTCCCCGTCCTAGGCAGTCTAGCTCAACACGAATATAACACGTTAGCTAACTACGCCACTGAGGCTGGTAGTTAACAAATTTCTTTAAAAAAATTCACACATGCAGTTATATTTAATACTATTAATTAAATGTTATAGTTTACTTTTTTTACAATCCTTTGCTATGCATATAAATAATGAAAATTAGTTGTTTGTCTTAATTATACTTATAATTATTAAAATTGTGTTCGTGTAATAAAGTTGGATGACATTTATTTCTGCAACAGACTAAACAAATGTAGAAGTAAAGGCTGTAGCGTATTATAATTTCAATAGTTATAAAGTTAATATTTAATTTATTCACGTATGTAAAGGTTTACTTCGACCCCCACAAACTTTTTCGCGACCTTTGAAAGGATCGTGACTCACATTTTAAGTACCCGTGTGCTAGAAGATTTCCTTGATAACAGTTTATTGCTCTCACACAATCAAATGTGCGCACTTTTCCAACTACATAGATTTATCCACCCATCTAAGTAATGAATAAATAATACGACTAAAATAGAAGTAGTTGCAGGATAGATACAAATCTAACTGAGTTGTTCGATAAATAGTTTTACTTACGTGGAATATTATTATTATTATTAGAACCACGTCTTACTACCCGTTCGGGTTATACGCACTTACGCTAATGTGTAATGGTAGGGTGATTGTGAGATGAAATGGAGGACCTACAGTTTAACGTGGAATCCGAACCACGGTGGAGACCTGGCATTCCACACATTCACAAGTTGTGATTAATACACTACGGATTACCAAACCCTTCCTTCACCTCTGACAAGACATCTTGTGAATGTGGGGAATGCCAGGCCTCCACCGTGGTTCGGATTCCACGTTAAACTGTAGGTCCTCCATTTCATCTCACAATCACCCTACTATTACACATTAGCGTAAGTGCGTATAACCCGAACGGGTAGTAAGACGCGGTGCTAATAATAATAATAATAATAATAATAATAATAATAATACACTACGTGAAATAGATCTAGAATATTTATATTAATCTATTCTTCAATCGTCAATCTAGGTAACTTATAAATTATTTTGTGGGGCACCTAGGTCTATGAAGGTAGAATTTAGAGGAAGGGTATCCACATTTGCGGGGGATTAAACGTGTACGTCCACTTTAAGTGTGAAAAAACATAAATACACTTTGTCAGGATTTGAAACCCGACATTTCCCTCCCCCACGAACCATGCAAGACTAGATGTGCCTGACGTTTAGTCCATCTGCCCACCGAATTAGGCACTTACGGGCAAACCCTTACTAATTTAAGTCATAATCCATCCATTGCTTCACATTGTTCACATGCATTGAATGTGCTCCGCCTCTTATTATCCTTTCGGGCAAATTAAACAACGAAATAAAACTAATCAAGTGCTGCTATGGACTATAAAGTTGAATTCATAAATATTATGATCCATTTTCATAGTCAGACTTAGTACGGCTCAAGTGCGGTGTCATTCCATTCTGGTCTAGATAGGTGTAGTCCTGTATTTAGTATAGCACCACACTTGAGGCGTACTAGGTCTGACTTTGAAACTGGCCTTATTTCTTGGAAAGTAATAATAATGACATTTGTGAATCATTGATGTGTGTTATTGTCCGACTAATGATCCAATACATTATTATATAATGCCATCGCCATATTAACATTCTTTCTTTCTAATTACCATTAAAATAATGGAATTAATAGAAAGTTATCTCTAGCAGAATTCTAAATACCGTGACGTGATGTAAGAAACTTGACTCTTAATGGATTATAAAAACAATCAAGCGAATCAATGGGACGTAAAGTGTGAGTGCATGAATAATAAACTTGATGTCAAGGACAAACCTAACATAATTTTTCTTGGCAATCCAACAATAGCCATTGTTTGTTTAATGTAGAATAGTTCTACTTTATTGCTCCACGTCTTACTACCCGTATGGGCTGTCCGAATCTAACTAGGATGATGGGGAAGAGTAAATATACCCACGTTTGCATGGAGAGTGAAAAACTTTTTTTTATAAAAATTAACTACACCATGCCGTGATTCTAATCCAAAACGCCTTGTCACCAGCAAACCAGGCTACATGGTATTGACGTTCAGCTCATACGCCCCACAATGCGGAATACTCTCGAATACTTTGAATATTTGCCGATGGATAAATAAATATTATTTTTTAATTAAAATAAAATAATGATAATCTTGTCATTGAGGCTATTATTTGTACACAATCTCAAGATTTTACCAACACTGTACATTATTTCATATTCTCTGTAAACATGTTATCGTAATAAAGGACTTTTAGACATAGCACACCAACCAAACTCCAGACCATCAAGTTATTACTCTGTGAAAAGGAAAAAATTCAATTTAAAAGATAGCTTATTTATTTATGTTCCTGTGGGTAAGTGAATTATAGGTCTGTAGAGTAGTAGGCAGATGTACTAGCAACTATGATAAAGTGTTGGAAAGTTTCTTAAACTTCATTTAAAACTTCTTGGATGAGGATTACGTTATTATTTCCGTTCAAGAATATTATTTTGTTGACGTCTTACTTTATATCCTACCAATTCTTTAATAACCTTTTATAGAATACCAAATTGAATTTAAAGTAGCCAATATTATTCAAAAACCATCCTATATAACTTACAAATTGAGAAATATTAAAGAACACATCCTGTGGCTTATGAATATACACTTTTTGTACTGTTCTGTGGTCCAAATGGCGGCTCGACTCTATTGGATCACGTTTTACTATTACTATCAACTAGTTTAATATCTATGACTACCCCAATGAGGGAACACGCGAACTAAATGTCACATTGAAGGTGCTTGTTCGAATCCCAGTCGGTTGTGTTGAGAGTGGTTTCCACATTCCTAGATGGTTTCTAGTTCTTATAAGCGTCAATGAGGGTGTATTACCTCATTCCTATCCCATCTGTGTTGTAAAATGCTGGTTGCCCAAACGTTAAATAAAACGAGTTACCAAAAACCTTTTATTACTATTTTACTATATAATTGTATAATAATTAATTTTATCAAACAAAAGGGAAAGCTGCATGGCTTGACGCATGAATGTTTTTAGCTTTTGTATCTGTCAGATACCGTACTACCGTTTTCTTATAATGGGTCAAGAGAATATAAATATATAGTCAGTCACTCCTACCATTTACTTAACTTGTTTCTCTATTGTTTCGTTCTTTTACACTTTCCTCTCACTTTAATCTTATATACATTTATTTATTTAATAGACATGTTTACTGACACTATTCAAAAAGGTGAATATATTATTATTAGCACCGCGTCTTACTACCCGTTCGGGTTATACGTACTTACGCTAATGTGTAATGGTAGGGTGATTGTGAGATGAAATGGAGGACCTACAGTTTAACGTGGAATCCGAACCACGGTGGAGGCCTGGCATTCCTCACATTCACAAGATATCTTGTCAGAGGTGAAGGAAGGGTTTGGTAATCAGATAAATCTGTGCCGGGACCGAGGATTGAACCCCGGCCACCAGCATAGAAGTCTGACACCTTACCCCTAGACCGCCAGGTCACCAAGGCGAATATAAAATGTATAGATATAATAAATATGTATTATGTATGATTTGAATGGCAAGTACGTTCTCGAAACCAGTGGTTTTATAGCGGTTGTCTCCAAAAGTTCCAATAAATAAATGGGCTCTTTAGTGTAAATCAGCGACTAGTCCAGACGGCTAGTTGACGGTGCAAAAGAACAAATCAACCAAATTGCGGACAAAAGACGATAAGCCCCCAGCTAAACCTTCACAATAGCTTTAACTCGTTTTTTCTTTCATTAGTTTAAACTTTAATTCGTGATCATAACCTTAATGTCTCGTTTACTCTAGACGTTTCTTTAAATTTAAATACTAATAGGTAATAATAATCCTGACACTTAGTAAAAGTGCCTTAAAACAATCAAATCGGTTGTTTTTGAACATTTTTTTTATTTTAAACTGTTCCAAACGAGTGTAAGTAAAAAATAATTCTATTGTACAAAGGCCTCGCAAAACTATTAGTTATTAAATTAAGAAGTAGGCCTAATTCTTGTAGCTTCCTTTTCGATTAACATGCCAGAGTAGTTGTTCCAACATTGTCATTTATTCTATCTCTTGGGTCTGCGATAAAATCTTTTCTAATTTATATGTGACACTACCCACATCGGTGGTCACATGGTCGTGTTGGATAGGATTGATGATGCTGTAGATATCGGGGGCTCTGAAACCCGGTCGTGTGAACTGAGGCTAGTTTTTTCTTAAATTGTTTCCCACTTCCTTTCAGATAAATTCAAGTAAATCCTCTTTAAAATTCTCCATTCTGTATCCTTTTAATAATTAATACTTAGCACCGCGTCTTACTACTCATTCGGGTTTTACGCTTAAGTACTAATTACATTAATGGGTTTGGAATTGGGAAGGTTAAATATAGATGAATGGAGCCCATATCTGCATGGAGGGAGAGCTGAAAGCCATTTAGGAACCCCCCTCCCCCCAGTTTACCCGACCGAGATTTGAACCTCGATCTCCCTATCCTAGGCAGACTAGCTAAACATGAAACTATTGCGTTAGCTAACTACGCCAACGAGGCGGGTCTCATCCTTTTTATTAACGTTAATAATATACGCGTACAGCCCAAAATTATATTAAGGCGTAATAAAAAATGTCGCTTGACTTTACGAAGACTGTAGAAGACTTAAATGTAAGTATATTATTTTAGTTTACTATGTATTTATTTGATTTTTCCCCCATCTCTTACTTTTCTTCTGAGCTGTGTCGAAACGGGCCAGAGATGATAATGGTATAGTTTAGAGAAATAGTGGAAATACAGTAAGAAGCCATTGATGGGGGGGGGGATTCCTTTCTACACCAGGGTGTGTGATTCGAGCCCTGATCTCCCCATCACCAACCAACCAGACTAAACGACCTTGATATAATCCAATTAAGAACAACGTGGTGAACCTTTATTGATGGGACTTTTGTCTTGTACGTCAGAGGATGGTCATTATCTGACAGCTATTGGGCTACAAGACGTGCATTCATGTATTCATGCACCAAGTCATGTTATCTGCAGCTGTCACTTTCAATATATATATATATATTATTAATATGTATTAAATAACCCTAATTATATTGTCAAATGTTATCAATGTTGACCGTACCCACTTCGGTGGCTGCATAGTCTAAGGAGCTACTCTTGCAACAATACTCTAGACTTCTAAAGACGGGGCTATTGGAGTTCGATCCCGGTTAGATATACAGAGGGTGGTTTTCCCTAAATGACTATACACCCTCTCTCCACGCCAATTCAGGTACATTTTCTCTAAATTCAAACTTCCTGATGCCTAAAACATTAGTTTAATTAGTACATAGGCATAAAACCCGAACGGATAGTAGCATGTGGTATTAAATATGTCAACTGGAGTGTTGTAAACCTTAGCGCGATGTGCCGATGTAAGCCTGACCTGTCGGAACAGCCTGGCCAAAGTCTTGTCGTCCTCCAGAGACCGGACCACATCCACCCCGAAGTTCATCACCTCCTCGACCACGTCCGGGTCCACGTAGACGTCCTCCAGTCCGAACTTACTGTCCAGCATCCCGTACTTGTGCGTCTTGGTCAACTGCAGACCCTCCAGGAGCATTTTCATCGTGCCGCTGTCCTTGATGAACCCAGTCCACGCCTCCACCACGACAGCATTCTCCTCGGCGTTCAGGTTAAGGATGTTGACGTGATCCTCGTAGCTAGTGGCTAGGGCCAGGGGCAAAGCCAGCAGGGTCGCGAGGCTCCACATGGCTGAGTGTCGCCGGGACGAATGAGCCGCTCAAGATACTCACGCTTTATCTTGCGACAGACGGTACGTACACCAGCCGGGCCAAGGTTTGATACATCGGGACTGACAAGTTCACAGGGAGGAACAAGGTTTGATACATCAGAGCTGACAAGTTCACAGTGAGGAACAAGTTTTGATACATCAGAGCTGACAAGTTCACAGGGAGGAACAAGGTTTGATACATTGGGGCTGACAAGTTCACAGGGAGGAACAAGGTTTGATACATCAGAGCTGACAAGTTCACAGGGAGGAACAAGGTTTGATACATTGGGGCTCACAAGTTCACAGGGAGGAACAAGGTTTGATACATAGGGGCTGACAAGTTCACAGGGAGGAACAAGGTTTGATACATTGGGGCTGACAAGTTCACAGGGAGGAACAAGGTTTGATACATAGGGGCTGACAAGTTCACAGGGAGGAACAAGGTTTGATACATCAGAGCTGACAAGTTCACAGGGAGGAACAAGGTTTGATACATTAGAGCTGACAAGTTCACATGGAGGAACAAGGTTTGATACATCAGAGCTGACAAGTTCACAGGGAGGAACAAAGTTTGATACATTAGAGCTGACAAGCTAATAATAATAATAATAATAATAATAATAATAATAATAATAATATTTAGCACCGCATCTTACTACCCGTTCGGGTTATACGCCTTAAGTACTAATTACGCTAATGGATTAGGAATTGGGAAGGTTGAATTAGAGGAAGTGAACCCGCATTTGCGTGGAGGGAGAGTGGAAAACCATTTAGGAAAAACCACCCCCAGTTCACCCGACCGAGATTCGAACCTCGATCTCCCCGTCCTCAGTGATTGAGCTCAACACGACAAGCGCGTTAGCCAACTATGCCACCGAGGCGGGTAGCTGACAAGTTCACAGGGAGGAACAAGAGTGGTAGCTGTAGCTACGAAGAAAATATGATTTTAATTAAAATAATGAAACATGTTAAAAATATGTATTATATAGAGCACTGAATAATTAAGGAACACAAAGTCTAAATATTAAGCTGACTTTTAATTAAATTTCTAGAAATTTGTATCGTTATAAACATACAAGTTACGCCTTATATCAAAAATTTGAAAAATTACAAAAATAACGTATTTTCATTCAACATTTCACTTCCCCTTCCACCAATACCGAGAGTCACGGGGAGAAAATGTTGCTTCAAAAACATCCCCTGCACTAAAGAGGGTGGAAGATACACTTTTTCATCCCTCCTCTCCACCTTGTCAGTCTGTTCTAGTTTGCCAGTGACGGGAAGGTTGGGAATTGAATCTTGGCCTCATGTACTGGAGCTATTTTTTTCACCATCTCACCACGTAAATGTTGGTATACTTCCTCTAAAATTCAATCTTCCTTATGTGTAAATATATTTAAGAGGACGACTTCAAGGAGCAAAGTAGACAAATCTCCCTTCTTATTCATAGGAGGAACCCTCCTGACCTTGTACCAGCCTCAGCCGTGGCCAAGGAAAGCCAAGTGAACCGGACAAAGACCGCCTGCCACTTTCCGGGGCGTTTACCTCTTTACACAAGCTAACTTATCTTGCAATATTAAGATAGTAGTTTATTAAAATAATTATGGCTTGGCTCAAAATGTAGTTAAGATATACCAACCGTTTCTATAATATTTCAGATATTATATTTGGGTGGTACAAATAAAATAAAGGGCAAGAGGCATCGAACAAGATTTCTCTCTCTTTCACCTAAAAATGGAGATATGTGACAGGAAATAATCAGCATTGCTAAAAAAAAATAATTTAAAATAAATTTTGCAAAAGAGAACAAATAAAATAATACATACTGTTGCAGAAACATATAAATGAACAGTTTGGTAAACCATGAACATAACTATTCACAGTACGTCAGCAGATTATGTTTATTTATTGTTCTGTCGCCAATCGCTAGGCACTAGGTGTGCTCTCAATTTTTAATTGTAATCACCGTACTAATCTACTCCCTTTTCGACAGTTTTTAGTTTTATTGTGCGTTCATTTTATAGTTTTTTTAGTGCCATATACGAAATTCCATCTATCTATTTCACAAGGAATTAATGTATTCATTCTTAAATTTCATAAATTTCGAGGACGAATCTCAGCCGTTTGTTATGATTGAGTTTTCCCTAAATGATTTTCCACTCTCCTTACATGGAAATTCTGGTACATTTACTATAATTTGAATCTTCATTATACCTACAGTATTAGTGCAAACCTGGGCTGTAGAACACGTGGTACACAATTAACAAAACAACCAAACAACGCAACCAAATTTATTTTATAATTACAAATAGACACATAGTTTACCAACGTAATTGTTAATTAGTCCTAAAATTATAAGTTTAAAACTTGGTAAATGTCAATGATTGTGTGCGAAAACCTCGCAAATACCTCAGGGATGATTGATCAGTTTATTACTTTTTCTCGCCCCCTAGAAGAGATAGGTATTGTGATAATCAAATTACCAAAAATAATATTGAATTTTGATAAAAAGTCAAATTTTCATGACCCCCTTAAATTGAAAAATTGGTTTTATCGATGCCGTCCTAGAGCTGAAACCATTTTACCGATCGGGCTAAATTTTGGTATCTAGGGTTTTCATAGGGTTGCCCAGAGGTTTATTTTTAGAATTATATGTCACCTTAAAACCAAGGGTAATTTACTTAAGGTGCGGCCGAAGGGAGATAAAGTATTTTTAAAGTTCTTATAAAATTGAAATTTTTTGGTAAAAATAAATCAAATATTTCTCCAGTAGCAACATAAAGTTTAGTTTTCTACACATGCTAATATCAACAGATCTTGAATATCTGTTAAGGGTGTTCTGGAATTTTATCAAAGCTTTTTTTCTTCGATTAAAATGTTTTGACAACAATTCAGGACACGTTTGACAGATGTTCAAGATCTTTTGATATTAGCATGTGTAGAAAGCTAAACTTGATGTTGCTACTTGATAAATATTTGATTTATTTTGGCCAAAAAAATTTAATGCTATATAATTACTCGCGCTCCCTTCTGCCGCACCTTAAGGGAAGAAAAGATAGGATGTATTTGATCAAGCTTGCTCTAACAATTCTGATAAGATGATGTACAAAAGCACTGTTTAAAATTTCAAACAAAATGACAAGTTTCAACTTTGTCAATGAAAATGACTTTAAGGATACTTTACAGAAGAGGAAACTTTCAATTCTGATAATTTCATCGCAACTATTTGAGATAAGAAATAACTTGTCATTTAAAAAAAAATCTTTTATTTTGAATATATTTTCATAAAACCTATAATTTTTGCAAGAAAATATACATTTATTTTTTATGGAGATCTTTGAAATGTGAAATTGACCGTTATTCTCTATGGTTGATGGAGATGTTCCTCTTTTCTCATGTTTCTGTAACAGTGTATATTATTACATTTGTATTCTAAATTTTTTTTGTTCTATCGTAGTATTAATATACTCTATTTACATCGCATGTTTTTATAGTATTTTTGTTTACAGTATATATTATAATAGCGCTGTTTGAATAAATTACGACCATTCCTTTAACTCGACCCTCAACATTGAATCCTAGAGAGGTTTCTTGTTCGTGGAGAGGATGGTACCGCTGGCCACGTCTCTCGGGCATATTGTAAACAGCTTGACGGATACCCATTAAAAAAAATTAGAGACACTTTTATAATATTAAAATTACCCTTTAGCGTTTCCCCCCGCAAAAACAAGTATACATTTTTATTTGTCATGTCAAACACTATCCATATGAAATTTTTATCAAATTGTTATAGCCATTTAAAAAATAGAAATTTATAAAATCACTCACTATTTAACTAATATTAAATGAAATTTTCACTAATAGCCACGTATAGGCCTATAGTGTTATTTGCCATGTATAAATGAGGAGAGGCAGCGTTATAAAATACAATTTTGTGTTATAAAGCACAGAAAGCGTAACTATTCATCACAAAACGTAGAGATACATCATACTTTTTCTTTATATGAGAATATACATAATTTTTATTAAGGCTGTACTGTGCTGGGGTTTGGGGTTCAATCCTCGGTCCCGACACAGATTTATCTGATTACCAAACCCTTCCTTCACCTCTGACAAGACGTGTATTAATCACAACTTGTGATTGTGGGGAATGCCAGGCCACCACCGTAGTTCGGATCCCACGTTAAACTGTAGGTCCTCCATTTCATCTCACAATCACTCTACCATTACACATTAGCGTAAGTGCGTATAACCCGAACGGGTAGTAAGACGTGGTGATGATGATAATAATAATAATAATAATAATAATAAGGCTGTAATAACTTGGGGCTATAAGAACTTTTTTTTGTAGTCCATACATTTTCACACAGGTTATTTAATATCCTGTGCCATTAAGTAGCGGTGGTATTGTAAGTTTAGAGGATCTGAAACTTCATCAGCATAACTAGGTGATAGGAAAACCACTCACATCCTCAAGGCCGTATATAAACTACACCACAATTCGCGTACCAAATAAAAAATTAAAAAATAAAAATATTTTATTATAATTATCTAACAATTTTAAACAGAGACAGTTTTTTTTACCAAGATTGCTTACATCCTGTCTATATTTTACTAAAACATTCTAAGGAAATGGGAGCTACACATACTCGTATATTACTTCATGCAGGGAGTTTTAAAAGGTCTTCTTCCACCCAGTGCCATGATTTGCCGGTCAGACCATTCCTCAGATTGAGAACATGAAGAGATGAATGAAATGTAGATCACACAGCCCGTTATATTTGTTTATTTATATTTAGTGGTTACGCCGGAGAGGAAAATAACTTTCATATTTTAAACTCTGGGCTTTTGAAAGAGAACTCGTAGAAACATCAATAAATAAACCTGTTACTACATTGACTAGTGGGAGCTATCATGCAACCATCAATGTTACATTTAAGAAATATAATTTTATTTTAATTTGTTCTCGCACCACGTCCTACTATCAATCGCAGCAGAGGCATTTAGTTACGATAGTGGGTAAATATGAGGAAGATTGAATTAAAAGGGAATGCCTCAACATTTTCACCGGGCTAGAGTGAGAAAGCATTTAGGAGAAACTCTCTTAGTACACTAGGCAGGGATCCGAGCCATCACTTAGCCCTATCCATCAATTCAGGTTCTAAATCTACTCTTGGTTAACCCATATTTTTGGATGCATGGTCTAACGCGTCACTCGTGCGTTAACACAGACGATGGGGGCGGTTCGAATACTAGTTGGGTGTACTGAGAATAGTTTTCCCTAGATGGTTTTTCACTCTACCTTTAAAAAATGTTGGGGCATTTCTTCTAAATTATAACTTCTACTATGCATATGCTATCATCGTAATTAATGGATATAATCTGAAGAGATACTAAGACGTGGATAATCTATAGGATCACACCAATCATGCCAGAGAGGTCTTGGAAAGATTGCGCACGGCGAAACTGACTCTTTAACCAAGATAATATATTTTAGACACGTTGTGTTATACCGAGAGATCTTTCAAGCATACTGATCCCATAAGGAACTAACCCAGGATGACTAACTTAAAGGAACTCGGGGGATTTATTGGGATGTTGGATTTCTTTGGGGCTTATCCAACACATCTTCACTCTTATACCATCTAAATAATAAGAGAATACCGTTCAATTATGTCACCTGATTTTAAGACCGCGTTCAAGGCGTTAAATTGATCTCTGTCTGGCCCCGTGGAATTTAGAAGGGTGGATTAAAAAAAATAGCCGGGCGTCTAACCAACCTCAGTGCAGCAGTGTTCTGCCAATTAACTGAAAGTTCGCTCATGTAAATCGCATACGCGAACAAAAGTTTCAATCACACGGACTAAATTATTCTATCTATGAGTTGGAAACATTGTATATTTGACCTTCATCCTGATATCCAAACCTTGTCTTGGTTTTTTAACTTAACATTGTACATTTGACCTTCATCCTGATATCCAAACCTTGACTTAGTTTTTTAACTTAATATTGTACATTTGCACTTCATCCTGATATCCAAAACTCGTCTTGGTTGTTTAACCTAACATTGTCCATTTGACCTTTACCCTGATATCCAAGCCTTGTCTTGGTTGTTTAACCTAACATTATACATTTGACCTTTATCTTGATACCCAAACCTTGTCTTGGTTGTTTAACCTAACATTGTCCATTTAACCTTTACCCTGATATCCAAACCTTGTCTTGGTTATTTAACCTAACATTATACATTTGACCTTTATCTTGATACCCAAACCTCGTCTTGGTTGTTTAACCTAACATTGTCCATTTGACTTTTACCCTGATATCCAAACCTCGTCTTGGTTGTTTAATCTAACATTGTCCATTTGACCTTTACCCTGATATCCAAACCTCGTCTTGGTTGTTTAACCTAACATTGTCCATTTGACCTTTACCCTGATATCCAAACCTTGTCTTGGTTGTTTAACCTAACATTATACATTTGACCTTTATCTTGATACCCAAACTTTGTCTTGGTTGTTTAAATAACATTGTACATTTGACCTTTATCTTGATACCCAAACCTCGTCTTGGTTGTTTAACCTAACATTGTCCATTTGACCTTTACCCTGATATACAAACCTCATCTTGGTTGTTTAACCTAAAATTGTATATTTGACCTTAACCCTGATATCCAAACCTTGTCTTGGTTGTTTAACCTAACATTGTCCATTTGACCTTTACCCTGATATACAAACCTTGTCTTAGTTGTTTAACCTTACATTGTCCATTTAACCTTCATCTTGATATCCAAACCTCGTCTTGGTTGTTTACTCTAACATTGTCCATTTGACCTTCATATTGATACCCAAACCTCGTCTTCGTTATTTAACCTAACATTGTCCATTTGACCTTCATCTTGATACCCAAAACTTGTCTTGGTTGTTCAACCTAACATAGTCTATTTGATCTTCACATTGATATACAAACCTTTTCTCGGTTGTTCCATCTAACATTGTCCATTTAACCTTTACCCTGATATCCAAACCTCGTCTTGGTTGTTTAACCTAACATTGTCCATTTGACCTTCATCTTGATACCCACAATTTGTCTTGGTTGTTCAACCTAACATAGTCTATTTGATCTTCACCTTGACGTACAAACCTTTTCTCGGTTGTTCAATCTAACATTGTCCATTTGACCTTCACCCTGATATCTAAACCTTGTCTTGGTTGTTTAACCTAACATTGTACATTTGACCTTCACCATGATATCCAAACCTCTGTCTTGGTTGTTTAACCTAACATTGTAAATTTGACCTTCATCCTGATATCCAAACCTTGTCTTGGTTGTTTAACATAACATTGTACATTTGACCTTTACCCTGATATCTAAACCTTGTCTTGGTTGTTTAACCTAACATTGTACATTTGACCTACATCCTGATATATAAACCTTGTCTTGGTTGTTTAACCTAACATTGTAAATTTGACCTTCATCCTGATATCCAAACCTTGTCTTGGTTGTTTAACATAACTCCAAACCTCGTCTTGGTTGTTTAACCTAACATTGTAAATTTGACCTTCATCCTGATATCCAAACCTTGTCTTGGTTGTTTAACATACCATTGTACATTTGACCTTTATCTTGATACCCAAACCTCATCTTGGTTGTTCAACCTAACATTGTACATTTGATCTTCATCTTGATGTTCAAACCTTGTCTTCTTTGTTTAACCTAATATTGTACATTTGACCTTCATCTTGAAATCCAAAACTTGTCTTGGTTGTTTAACCTAACATTGTACATTTGACCTTCATCTTGAAATCCAAAACTTGTCTTGGTTGTTCAACCTAACATAGTCTATTTGACCTTCACCCTGATATCTAAACCTTGTCTTGGCTATTTAACCTAACATTGTACATTTGACCTTAACCTTGATATCCAAACCTTTTCTCGGTTGTTCAATCTAACATTGTACATTTGACCTTCATCTTGGTATCCAAACCTTTTCATGGTTGTTTAACCTAACATTGTACATTTGACCTTCATCCTGATATCCAAACCTTGTCTTGGTTGTTTAACATAACATTGTACATTTGACATTTACCCTGATATCTAAACCTTGTCTTGGTTGTTTAACCTAAAATTGTACATTTGACCTTCATCCTGATATCCAAACCTCGTCTTGGTTGTTTAACCTAACATTGTAAATTTGACCTTCATCCTGATATCCAAACCTTGTCTTGGTTGTTTAACCTAACATTGTAAATTTGACCTTCATCCTGATATCCAAACCTTGTCTTGGTTGTTTAACATAACATTGTAAATTTGACCTTCATCCTGATATCCAAACCTCGTCTTGGTTGTTTAACCTAATATTGTACATTTGACCTTCACCATGATATCCAAACCTCGTCTTGGTTGTTTAACTTAACATTGTAAATTTGACCTTCATCCTGATATCCAAACCTTGTCTTGGTTGTTTAACATAACATTGTACATTTGACCTTTATCTTGATACCCAAACCTCGTCTTGGTTGTTCAACTTAACATTGTACATTTGACCTTCATCTTGATATCCAAACCTTGTCTTTGTTGTTTAACCTAATATTGTACATTTGACCTTCACCCTGATATCCAAACCTGTTCTTGGTTGTTTAACCATCTGAGACAGATCAAGATTTTTCGGGTGTTGGGTACAGTCTTTTGAGTTCGAGGTCACTACAATGCAATGCTTATCACACATGTTTAAATAGACTTTGCAGAGCCAACAATACTAGGACCAAAGTCTGTCATAGGAGTTCTCGACTGGGTCCCATAAATATTCATTCCTTTAAGCTAGGCGTAAAAGAAAGAACCGGAACTCTTGAAAATAATCGAAGAATGTGAGACTAGGTTGAAGCCTGTTAGTTTTAAAGATAGATGCATATTAAGAGATAACCGTACACACTTTATCATATAATGTTTTATAGTGTGAAACGATATTTTAAAAATAGACCGTCAATTAACTACACTACCTTCAAGTAAGTTTTTCTCAGAAAAACAAATATATCATCTTGTTAGTCAAGATAACTCTCTTCACACATAAATTTCAAACAAATCGTTATAACATTAAAAAAACAACTAAAATCTCAAATATTCAGTTATTTTTAGACAACCCTAAATTTTTTTTTATAAGTAAAAATGAAAATATATTGGTTTTCATAAAAAACTATTTTCAGATACCCATTTTGAACTAAATCTTAAAAGCTATTTTCAAAAATTTGAAATTTTCTAAAATCTTTCCCAAGTAAAATAACCTTGAACACTACTATTTGAATTTTATTACGAAAAATAAATATATAAAATAATTCATTGTTTAAACAACTTAGGGATAGCTGTTTTGTACTGAATAGTTGAATCAATTATTTTAAATCATGAAATATAAAAATAATCAGTTATCAGTAAGTGCCCGGCATACCCAACTCACCAAGGATTTTTTCCTTTTAAGATATAAACACTACAAAAAGTACGGATAATTTTGTAAAAAAGAAGAGTACCAGAATATGTATTGCAAGTATACGACAAATTAAAAAAAATCAAAAGTAACATTATCGTGATTATTATTAGTATGCTTACTGTAGTAATGTGGTGGAAAGCTGATAGCAGCTCCTACCAAATTGCATTTGGTGGGGGGCCTGAATTATATCTCCTCCGAAAAGTCTCTCTTCCGACACTTTACACACAAACAGCCCAAAGGAAAATCCTGGATTATATATCCTTTAAAAATTGAAATTTCATCTCCGAAATCCTTAATTGTACCTTCTCGGAAGAGTCTCTCTTCCAATACTTCACACACAAACAGCCAAAATGAACCTCCTGAATTGTTTCTCTAAATGAAGGACTTATAAGTTTACTTTGGTGCTTATAAAGAATAAGTGAAGGGGAAACGTTATATATGTACTTTAATTTGTCATAAATAATTACTATAATATATGAGTCATGCCGATAAATAGCTCAAAATTAATTAAGCCAACTAATGTAAGAAGGCCTCTGCACACTCAGAGAATATCTAAGCAAAAATAAATTTACAATGAATGCAGACAAATCAAATCATTACATTATTTTTACTTCCCCCCAAATTCACTATGAAAATAAATAATATGTTTTCTAATAAGTTAATTTCCCCCCAAATTGATTAACTTGATTCAAATTTTTATTCTAAATGTTGAAAAATATGTGATTTAAGATCTAAGAAAGAATTAGTTCTTTCGTGTCTTTTATTGTATAAGTACCATAAATTTAATTTTTTGTAAATTATGTATAATTCTTTAAAAACATTTGATAATATTACAGGTTCCATAGAACGCATAAATAAATATATGAACATAATAATTATAAATATGTGAATCGTATGTTTTCCGTTAAATGCTAAAATACTTGTTACAATATGATTTTTATTTTTTCACACCTAGAATCATTTCATTTACAATGAATTGATTAATTTTACCATATGCTGACCTCTTTCATTCGCGTGCTATACTAATAATAAATCAAAGTTTGTCGCTTATGATTCCATCTAGCCGTTTTATGAAAAATTAAAGTACATCTTACATTTCCGCTTTATTTATTCTTTATGAGTATTAAGATTAAAACTTAAAGTCCTCCATTTAGAGATAGAATTCAGGATTTTCATTTGGGCTGTTTGTGTGTAAAGTGTGGGAAGAGAAACTCTTCCGAGGAGATACAACTAAGAATTTTGGAGATATAATTACAATTTTTAAAGGAGATATAATTTAGGATTTTTATTCGGGCTGATTGTGTGTAAAATTTCGGATGAGAGACTCTTAAGAGGAGATACAATTTAGTCATCTAGTTGGGGGAGCTGAATTGTATCTCCTAGGAATACTCTTTTTCTGACATTTTACACACAAACCGCCCAAATAAAAATTCTTAATTATATCTCCTTTAAAAATGTAATTATATCCACAAAATTCTGAATTGTACCTCCTCGAATGACTCTCTCTTCCGACACTTTAGAAACAAACAGCCCAAATGAAACTCCTGAATTATATCTTCTTTAAAATTTGAATTTTTTCTTCAAAATCCTGAATTGTACCTCTTCGGAATAACATCTCTTCAAACACCTTACATATAAACAACCTGATCTTGATGCAATGATGGATGACGTACTACGGTTAATATCGTATACATCTTTATTTATATTTCCAGCCCGTTTCAGGAAATTGAAGATAACAGTGGAAGAGATAAAACGGACTATGTGACAACTAGAAATGAGGATGACTCAGAATCATATTCAACTAACCTCCTAAGCTCTTTAGGATCAGGATAATATAGAAAGTGATAATGGAAATTCTAGTGCAAATAATCCAAGTCTGACTAAATCAGTTGCATCAAAACATAATAAAGGTAGAAAACGAAAATCAACTTAAGTGGAGCAGGTAAAAAATCAAATGAATGAGGCACTTTGACTTTTCAAAGCAATTTTCATCCCACTTGAACAATCCAATAATAGAAAGGAAAAAGGACAATTATTTAGAACTATTCAACAATTTACTCCTCACCAAACTGAGGGGAATTGTCGGGGACACTCAAAAACTATCCATGCATGAAATATATAGCCTGAAGTTTCTATTAAAAAATTATCAAGTTCGTTGAATAATAATTACACTAGAAGCTAGGCAGGGTAACATATGAATTCAGCGTCACCATATTCTCAGCTCTCTCAACTATCTCCACATTTTCAACAATCTCAAAATTCTCAACAATATTTGGAATCACTTTACGAATCAGCTCTATTACCATCCAATAATGAAACCAACCACACAAAAGTCTCCTTTATTTAGAATATCTAACTGTGTTTTTCTGTACGAATATTGTTAAATTTATTAATTACTCATGTCACCTGTAGCTAAAATCTTGTAGTGATCACCAGTCTTTGTTCGAAGTCAATACTCAGTTTCATATTCGTATCTTGCTTTTTAATGCTAGGTCCAACATGTGTTAATAAAAATTCAAAATCAGATGCCCTCATTATATATAAGTTTTCAAAATATCCTGAATACTTTTATAAAGTCTGCTAATATGTTTGCCCTATATTCCTATAATCCATAATAAACAACACACAAGAAAGCAGACACAATAATTAGTTGCCTATCATCCTTAATTGTGATTCAGTGCTGATGGCCAAACAAAAAGTCACATATTGTTTCGATAAACTAAATGCGTCACATGTCTGAACGAAACACCCACCGCGTTGTCACCCCTGATTCGCCCTCAGTTATTTGGTTCAACGAACCACGCGTCGTGTATTTGCGCCTTTTTAGTAAGGCAGCTAAAGGAAAGTTGGTCAAGCTATACTATCGCTGGTCTGAACTCATGACTATAGTGAGATTCTGACACTCCTCATGGTGCAACTGGTCGACGTTATCACCGGCCTAGCCATGCGTAATGCTCACGTGAATCAAAGCTTGAATCGAATGCGATCCAAACTTGGAGTCCCTATCGTCAGACTTGACGGAAACTCATAAGTTTCTACCCTTTCATCGGGGCTGGAAGCAAGGGCTCTGGAACAGGGATACCGGGGGGTTCAAGCCCCCTGTTTTATCTTGTTGGTGCTAGGGCCATCTTAAACCCTCTCCATGTATTAAAACATACAACTGCTGCCAACATATGGGTAATTTTTAAGTAATGAATGAGGCAATTAATTTAACTAAATATTAAATTTAATATAAAACAGAGATCCCACAATTTGGCTGGTTAAATTTTTTCACACACAAAAATATATTAACTAACATTATGCCTATTTGTGATTGCCTTAAATAAAAATTAATAACAGTCTGGTAAAGCCAAAAGAGCTAATACCAATTATTGACACTTTTGAAACAGATAAGAACAAATTGATACAATTTCTCGGTTGAATTTAAGTTTAATTTGGACAAGATGCGGTTTAACAACCACAGTTTCAAAATTATATTTTTGCCATAGTATTTCTTTATCCATCATAATAAAATTAAAAAGCTGGACATTTATTATCAAGCTTTCTTATTTTTACTTGAATAAAATATACAATTTTTAAACCCTACGTTATACATTGTTGAGAAAGTATATTTGATTTTGTATATATGGTTTATAAGAAAAATACAAAGTATTTAACCAACCCTAGTTTAGTGGTCCATTAAGTTGCCTTCCAAAATATGAATCTTGAGAGGGTTGATAAGTACAATTCTTAGTTCACCCTTAAAGGTAGCAGGCTTACCTTGCATGGTTAAACTATGGTGTAGCCTAGAAGATAGAAACATAGCATGGCCAAAGCGAGGGGTGGGGGGCGAAAGGTTATGGAAATACAACCTCCAATCTCCCGAAACTTTTCTACGTTGGTAATATTGTTAGCAAAAGAATGTTTAAAAAATTCAGATTTTGAACCTAGTTATCTTTATTTGACTATGCTATCTGATATTCAGATATAGTAATTTATCATCTAAAAGATTCTTCTTTTTTTAAAATTGACAGGGAAAGAACACTTTAAATAGCATATAAAACAATAAATTGTCAAACAATTTATAACTGAGGAACACTCTAAATATTTTCATAGGGTATAATTGAGTCTTGTGATTTCTCCTCTTTTCAATTATAACTAAACCTTCACCGGTCACTAACCCTTTATCCATCACTCGTTCTAATTGAAGTTTGAAAGTTTATAATGGTTTTGTGCATTTAGCTTACGGTGCTTTATTTTCTAGGGTCCAATACTCAAAGCTAAGTTAATAACTTTTCACTTTGGGGCAAGGCTTGTAAACATAATCTAATTATTTTATTTAGCAAAATTTAGCTCGTGAATCTTGTGAACACACACCCTACGTTTAATAAAGTATGGGTTAAATTTAATTTGCGCGAAATGAAGTAAAGAGTAAAATTTACTTTTTGTGTGCCCGTGCAAGCCATTTGAATATTCACCAAAAATGTGGTAGGGTAGAAAGGCCGATAGAAACCAACATGAAATGTTTTTTTGGAAATTAATATTTTGAATGTACACTCCGTCGAAATTGTAAGGTATCAACTCACTGGCTCAACCCACGCGGTATGCTATACCTCCTCACATGACTGCAGGATAGTTTGCCTAGGCTACGCCCAAGGCCGGATTTAAAGAAAGCATTAA
>CABEEJ010007603.1:0-29420 GCA_901482245.1 Timema douglasi | reverse complement strand
TCTTATGATCTAGAGCTGTGTCAGTAAGTCAACATTTGTCCCCAGTCTTATGATCTAGAGCTGTGTCAGTAAGTCAACAGTTGTCCCCACCCTTATGATCTAGAGCTGTATCAGAAGTCACCACTCCTATGATCCATAACAAAGGTGGCCAAACAGTCAATTGCAATCTACCCGTCAACCAAGGCCACTAATTTGGTTGATCGATTAAAAAACGATTGAAGGAAATAAAATGAAATAGATGGTTTGCAGATTTATCTCAAATCAACACTAGTAAATCAAAATTATCGAAGCTGTCTGACTTATGATTATTTACAATCCTGCCTTTGTTATGCAAGTAATTATATACTCTCATTTTACCAACTATTCTGAAATTATTTAATGTCTTGCAACAACTTAATAGTCAAGTGTTTAATGAAAAAATACTTTTTTCATGAAAATTATGTTGTATTCGTTTTGATGAAAAACTCAGTTTCATTGTGTGTGATATAATTTTACTATTAAAACAATACAAAATGGGTTATTAATATTTTACCACTGAAACAAACAATATAACCTTATGGTTCTATAGTAGGTCGCAAAGGATTTTCCTTCACTGATGTAGATCCATAGATCAAAAAGTCTGTTCACTCCTGATCTAGAGTGTTGTCAGAAGTCACCAGTTGTCCCCAGTACTACGGGCCAGAGCATTGTTGGAAGTCATCAATCCTATCGCCCATTGATGTGTCAGAAGTAGAGATGTGAGATGGAAAATTTTCCATTATTATTTCTGTAAAATAATTAACTTCAACCGATTAAATGAAACTAATGTAATCGAACTATAGATCTTCCAAATGCCAGTGTTTGTACTTAAGATTAATTTCTCCTAAGGGCGTTAACACCATAAACATTTGTTGTAACCACTGATCAATGTTTGAATTTTTGTTTCGATCTACATAACTCGAGTGGATGCACACGCTAAAATTGCTGGCTTAGCATTCATGAAGTAACATACTAGCAAAGTTACAAGAGAGCGCTAACAATTCATAGCAATAATTTAGCTACATTAGCCTGTGGCTTCTTCCTTTTCAAGGCCGTCAGCGGTCAGTTAGCACCAAAGAAGCCACGTGGCTACTGAGTTGGCTAGAAAAGGGGCCATAGAATGCTATAGAAAACCTTTACTTTTTGGCAATGCGGCCGGCACAATTCCATCAATATCGCAAGTGGTCATGCTGTCCGATGCTGTACCATATCAGACCAGCCAGCCATTCCACAATCGTTGGTATTCAGTCTGTTTATGTCTTTATCTTATGACTAACATCACATTTTGTATTATCTTTTAGTAACTACTATTAAACCAAAATTCGTAAACCTATATATTATTTTGATCCCACAAAATTACCTTACCTGCAACCATACCCCTCCTGCTAGCTCTCCTGACAGGTAATGCCTAGGTCTCGACAGTAGTAAAGAAACCAATGTTGTTAGCACCGCGTCTTACTACCCGTTCGGGTTATACGCACTAACGCTAATGTGTAATGGTAGGGTGATTGTTGAGATGAAATGGGGGACCTACAGTTTAACGTGGAATCCGAACCACGGTGGAGGCCTGGTATTCCACACATTCACAAGATGTCTTGCCAGAGGTGAAGGAGGGGTTTGGTAATCAGATAAATCTTTGCCGGGACCTAGGATTGAACCCCGGCCGCCAGCATATAAGTCTGACACCTTACCCCTAGACCGCCAGGTCACCGACAAGAAACAAATGGATGCGAGCATTTGTATACCCGTTATGTTCATAAATCATACTTCATTTTTTATCATCAATAAGTTAACTAGAATAATTGTAAGGTTAGCCCAACATTTGTCTCCCCCTTATCCACTATGCTTCCTATCTAGCCCTCCCCCTTCTTATAACCCACTCACCCGCCTCGGTGGCGTAGTTGGCTAACGCGCTTGTCGTGTTGAGCTCGACTGCTGAGGACAGGGAGATCGAGGTTCGAATCTCNTTGTCGTGTTGAGCTCGACTGCTGAGGACAGGGAGATCGAGGTTCGAATCTCTGTCGGGTGAACTGGGGGTGGTTTTTCCTAAATGGTTTTCCACTCTCTCTCCACGCAAATTCGGGTTCACTTCCTCTAATTCAACCTTCCCAATTCCTAATCCATTAGAGTAATTAGTACTTAAAGCGTATAACCCGAACGGGTAGTAAGACGCGGTTCTAAATATTATTATTATTATTATTATATAACCCACTCTTCTATTAACACACTATAATTTTAAGTATTATAGACTCTAGGTGTCCCCTCTACAATCTAACCCTTTCACCGCAAGTCACCCCTGAAGGAAAATTTCCCAGAAAATGTTTATCTCTAGTCAGAAGCCCACAAGCTCACAGTTATCACAGTTATTCGTTTGTGTTGCAGCTCGTATGGCAGCGTATTCAAGGCTCTTCACAAAGAGTCTGGCCAAGTGCTGGCCATCAAGCAAGTGCCAGTTGACTCTGATCTTCAGGAGATTATCAAGGAAATATCCATCATGCAGCAGTGCGACAGTCCCTGGATAGTCAAGTACTATGGCAGTTATTTCAAAAACACAGATCTTTGGGTTAGTTTGGTTTCTGTTCTCATTCCAAGATGTGGAGCTGTGTCAACATTCTCATCTACTTTATTTTATTATCGAATACATGTCAACCAAATGAGACTCACAAATTAAAAATGGGCATATGCTAGTTTAAAATAGGTCACAAAAATGGTATTTTTAAAATTAATATTATATTTGTGTATATTGGATGCTAGCTAGTGTGACTTTTTAATTGATATAGATTATGATACAAGCACATTTTAAAACAATAGCAAATGTTTTTACATATTGTGTTGGAGTATTGTGAATGTCTGCACAGATTGTGTTGTAGAATTGTGAATGTCTGCACAGATTGTGATGGAGTATTGCGGAGCAGGCTCGGTGTCTGATATTATGCGATTGTGTAAGAAAACCCTGACAGAGGACGAGATTGCTACAATATTATGTGACGCCCTTAAGGGCTTGGAGTACCTTCATCTGCGCAGAAAAATACACCGGGACATCAAAGCTGGGAACATCCTGCTCAACATGGAAGGCCACGCCAAGCTTGCAGACTTCGGGGTAGCGGGACAACTGACGGTACAAACAACACCCTTTTATTTAGAGATATGAACAGGAACCTTGGTCTGGTAACACCTACAAGGAAGTTGTGAGTTGGTAACACTGACCTTATAAATGTTGGGCATATATTTGTCCACAGACTATTAATCATATAAATTTGTTTGTAGTTTTTAGACTAGTTTTTGTATTTTATCCAGGATACGATGGCACAGAGGAACACAATGATCGGGACACCATTTTGGATGGCACCGGAGGTGATCCAGGAGATTGGATATGATTGTGCTGTGGACATTTGGAGCCTAGGTAAGCTCCCGTCAGTCTTAGTTTGTACATGCTTCCTTCCTCAGTTCCCCTTTCCCCTAAGACTGACAATCACTGTCTACGTGCTAGATCTAAGACTGACAATCATTGTCTATGTGCTAGATCTAAGACTGACAATCACTGTCTACATGCTAGATCTAAGACTGACAATCATTGTCTACATGCTAGAGCTAAGACTGACAATCACTGTCTATGTGTTATATCCAATTATATCCCTGTCTATGTTTGACTGAAGGAATCACTGCCCTGGAGATGGCTGAGGGAAAGCCCCCATATGGGGATATCCACCCCATGAGGGCCATCTTCATGATCCCCACCAAGCCACCCCCTTCATTCAGACAGCCAGACAAGTGGTCACCAGAGTTCATCGACTTTGTCAGTTGCTGTTTGGTCAAGAACCCCAAGGACCGGGCATCTGCATCGGAGTTGCTCGCCCACGTCTTTATAGGTGAGATGAGCTGTTCACTCACATCTTTACAGGTGGGAGGAGCTGTTCACTCACATCTTTACAGGTGAGAGGAGCTGTTCACTCACACCTTTACAGGTGGGAGGAGCTGTTCACTCACATCTTTACAGGTGAGAGGAGCTGTTCACTCACATCTTTACAGGTGAGAGGAGCTGTTCACTCACATTCTTTACAGGTAAGAGGAGCTATTCACTCACATCTTTACAGGTAAGAGGAGCTGTTCACTCACATCTTTACAGGTGAGAGGAGCTGCTCATCCAAAGGTGGGGATGTCTGCCTCAACAACAACACTCAATTTATTTTATTTTTGAATCTTTAAAATTATATTGAAATACACTAAAATATTTTGATAAATGTCTGGGGGAATAAAAATCTTGATTATCTGTTCTTATGCCTCTTCCGTGTACCTTCTCCCTTGCATAAATAGTTAATAAATCTGAATTTTTTATTATCTTTCCAATTCTGGTCAATTTCAAAGGTTGAATATCTTACAAGAATGCTTGCAGCTTTTACTGTACAGTTAAAGGAACAATTTAAAACTTAATCCCAACTGGTGTTGCTCAAATGCATTATTTTTGTCCAGGAAACGCGAAACAGCCAAACATTTTGTGCCAAATGATCTTGGAAGCGAGAGAAATCAGAGAGAATCAGATCCAGTGGAACAACGCGGGCAAGAAACGGGGGCACTGTCAAGGAATGGTAGGTTAGAAAAGATGGAGCAGACCTAATTTATCACAACAAAGTAAAACACAAACTTGTCTTGAAACAAACATCCTTTGAGACGCTTGCTATCTGTTGGTGAGTTTGTGGGAATTTAACAAGAATTGTAGTTTTGGTCCTTTGGCTTACTGCCTATCGATGATTAATATGTATTCATGAGCCTGTACCTAATGAACACTCTTGCATGGCCCGGCCACATTGCAGGTGATTTTACACCTAGTAGCACGCTTGTTCATGAATATTAAACGAGGTTCTATCTAAACTTTGTGCATAGTCATCCTCTTCTCCTAATATTGCTGTAAACTGCCTCCATCTTCCTCTATACTTCTACCATTCTTCATCCTTTAATTTCTTCCATTCTTATCCTCTCACTTGCACACATTTTGCTATATGATCTTTCTATCTTTTCCTTGGCCTCTCTTGTGATCTCTTTTCTACATACTTCATTTCCATCATTTTCTTGGGCATCCTCTCTTTTTCCTTTGGTCAAAGTTAGAAAAATGTTGGGTTAATTTAGGCATCCATTGCAGTCAATTATTTTAAATGGAGCACTTGTATCTCAGTCATTGAGGTGTTATCATCACATTGTGGAGGAGAGCACGAGTATATCTTTCATCAGGGTGGTAGTTGCATATAGGGAATAATAAACCAACTTTATTAGATTGACATCAATATATAGGCGCGAGAGAAATAAAAACAATTTACATGATTTAGATTTTTTTTATTATAATTATTGGAAACATAGCCTTAACAAGGAGAAAAAATTAGAAGGGCAACCACAGAGGTCCTATTTCTGCTTGCAATCCTCCCATTGCACATGGAAACTTTGAACCTTTCTACTTGAAATCTTCCCATCGCGCCTGGAAACTTTGAACCTTTCTGATAATAATCTTCCCATTGTGCCTGGAAACTTTGAACCTTTCTGCTTGCAATATTCCCATTGCGTCTGGAAACTTTGAATACAAAAAAACAAACCTGGACAAATCCCGACACAAATCCTATCCTAAACAGTCACAGAAGCCAAGTCCTCGGTGCTGGTTGGCTGACAATTCTCGCTCAATTTCTCATACTTTGCATGAAAAAATGTACCCCTAGCTTCCAGGTGATAACAAAATTAAAGCCATGTTTTTATAAGAATGGAAAATTACTGATTATAAAAGTTAATGGCCTAAAAATAAAGTTATTGAATTAAAATTTTGTAAAATGATGCTTAAATATGGTGTCTAAAGCCATGTTAAACAGAGAAAACCTCAAATTGTCAGGGAATTTTTTTGATGTTAGCGAAAAACTTAAAAATCAGCACCAAAATCACTGTATTGCTCAAGGAAGAAGGTATAGGAAAGGTGGATAGAAACATATAAAAGGGAGACAAAGGCCATATTGTGTTTGTCTCCCTTTTATATGTTTCTATCCACCTTTCCTATACCTTCTTCCAAATATAATACAATTACCTCATCAAGCGAAAAGAGATTTTTCTTATTGGGTTGCTCAAGGAAAGCAATGCACTGGCTAAATGTTTGGTTTTGTGCACCTCACTCAACATTTTCAGTACTCAGTGTGAGCACAACTTACAATAATTTAAGTGTTCTGTCACAATTCCATAAAGAACACTTCTTAAAACTTGAGGAAACTCATTAAATAAAGATAAAATCGTAAAGAGTCTGCTCTCTCCAACTTTTCCATCAACTTTCTGTACCAAGTCTTCAGTAATGACAGAAGGTTGCCCACTTTGTTCCTCATCATGCATTCGCGCGGCCATCTTTAAATGCTCTAACCCATTTTCTTACCATTCCCTCGCTCATAGTGTTTTCTCCGTACACTTCACTGATCTCCCGATGAATTTCAGCTGCTTTCACATCTTTTGTGTGAAGAAAACGAATAACATTGTATTTCACAGTCGGCGGGATTTTCAACTTACTGAGCCATTTTAAGTACTCACAAACAGACGTAAACATGGCGTCTGTGGCTAGCCAACAGATGGAGGTATTCAACGCACATGCGCAGAACGACAGCCGCAGCGGCCAAATTTCAAAACGGTACTTTTAAAAAAAAACACGCCCTGTATTAAAAATATTCTATTTCAATTCAAAATTTTAAATCTAAATAAATCCTAGATTTCAATTTGATGGGCTTAGTTCAAAATTTGAATCTATAATTCATACTTGCTTAACAAATCAATGCAATCAAATCAAAAACCATTTGCCTGTTAGAGTGAATAGAGAAACTAACTTGAGTTCCAACTTAATAAGGAATCATAAGTGACCTTAGAATGACAAGACTCTAACTAACACTCTGCGTAAATTGACCTCAAAGTTTAAAAGTTGCATATATTTTTAAATATTCGTTTAATCTAAATGATCTTCTGGAAATCTATACTGTATTAAGTAGGTATAATTTTTTATTATTGTTATTTGTTCTTTTCAGATACAGTTGATGCCTTTTCGCACTTAGAACCTTGTCTGACACTTATTGAGATAATTTGTAACAAAACAAGGTTCTAAGTGCATTTAGAACTTTGTATTACAAACTATGAACTCAAATAATATTGTATAGTAGATTTTGTCTGAGTTTGTGTTTATTTTTGATCATAATATTTAAACAGCATAAGTAGAAAAATTAACATAAACATTATATAAAAAGTTTGTTTATAATACAAACACAATTATCTCAACTCATAGTTCATGCTTAATAATATTGATAATTTAATTTCTCAAAAAATAAAAAGCTAATAAATATAATTATTGATCTCTGTTATAATATTGTTGTCCATTCATATCAATGTTCTACTTTATTTTCAGGATTGACTTATAGTACTCTCTGTCCTGTAAAGGCATATACTTGAACATTTCTTTTATATAATTTTTTTTCTTCTGACATATTTGGTAGTTTATTTAATAATTTAGGTTGAATCTGCAAAACTCTTTTTGGCTGGGTAGGAGAAGTTTTCATTGTGGGTTTATTACATGGTTTATCAATGAATTTAAGGTTTACTTTATGAAACTTTTTTCAAGATAGGATGTCTTGAGCTCTACTTTGTGCAAGACTTGGGATAACTTCAAAAAATTAACTTTAGAAAAATGGAATGAGCTTGTAATTAAGCAGTTTTTGCTGTACCACTAACATTCTTTAAATTGTGTTCTTGCATCTGGATAACTCGATACGCAACAGAGAGGAAAAAAAATCAACTTTGGACACTATATTTTCAATTGCACTGTGTGCATTGTCAACTTCTTGCACACACGAGTTTCCCGGAACAGAGTACTTCATAGTCACATTACTAAGTTGAGGGTTTTCTCTTAAGAAATCCAGAACTGCATTAGTCATAATGCTATTACGATTTTGAGGGACACACGAATCACTTCAAGTAACAAGCTCGGTTATTTCATTTTAATCTAAACAACATCTAATATCCTCCTAAAGGCGCTAGCTATGCCATTTCCAGAACTCCCAGCTAATACTTCATTCCAAATTGCGCAGTAGACAGTTTTTGTTATAGTGAAATATGCTGTTAGATTATAAACATTTGGTTTTCTTTTACAAAAGAAAGAGTTAACGTTAGCACGAGGACTTGTTATAATATTTTTCAAATCAAACAATAGTACTGGCAGCTCTCTTTTCTTGTCTGGTAACCGGTCCTGGCGCATAGTAGATTTGTTTTCAATATGATTCTAATACTCAGTCTCAGCTATTTGAGTAATAAGTTTATCTTGTTTTGCTGTTTTATAAGCTTCCCAGACATCACAGTGATCACTTTTAGCTATATTAAAATCCAAATTAAATTCAGTTGCAAATATTCTTGTATACATAGACAGTTTAACAGGTTATATGTCATTATTCTTACACATTCCAATGTACAGATCATACGTCTTGGTTACATTTAGACTAGAATCAAGATACTTTTTATTTGTACTAGCCCTACAATAGTGTGGTTCAATATTTGGAAACGATCTAATGTGGTCCCTAACACAATCCTTTGTAACTTCTGGAAGTTTTTGAAGACTTTCAGATTTCCCTTTCATATCCTGTTTTAGTACATTTGTGTTGATATTTTTGTACTTGTGAACGTTATACACAGGTTTTTGTGAAATATTTATGTACTCAAGTAAAACTCTTTGCAAACCTGAATTTTTTTGTTTTTCACAATGAAATGATAACAAAACGTCTGTTTCCTACGGGATATAGTGTCATTGGTTTGTTTTGTTCTACATGTTGGTAGACATTCAGTTATCTCTAGTATAAAATGGTGCTTTTCACTATAACCCAAAGTGTAGTAAAATTTTAATTGTCTTTTTTGTTCATTTTATGAAAGTTTACTCCACACTTAATTTTACATTTTGAAAGGCAATCTTTTTAGTTGATTTTTACACATTTTTCAGCTACTTTTTTACCTCGCTTACTAATACAGGCTTTGCCAGATTGGTGATTAGTTTTTTTAGTGTTGCATTTCCACTTTGATGGGTTGGACACCTTTTTACGAAATGATTTTGAAGGTGTTGAAATGTTTGTAGCTTTATTCTGATGCTGTCTGAAAGAGTTTTAAAAAAAATCTAGATTTAAAAAAATATAATATTAAAAGTATGATTAATTTATTATTTTTAAGGTTTACATTAATATTAACTTTATATTTTGGAAAAAATAAGCATAATTAGTTTTAAACCAATGTTTATCTAATATTTTACCTAATTGTAAAGGGCATTCTCACATTTCATTTTTATTGCTCTCTTCAGAATATTCTGCAACATCTAAGTTGTCTGTTATTTCAATTGAGGGTGCATTTTCTCTAACATCACTTATTGGATTCATGGTTGCAGATGTGCACGATTAATATCGTTTGATTTGTTGTGGTGTCCCATTGGTTTCGGTTTGTAGTCTGAAACAATGTAAAATATGTTATTATTTAACATAAAACAAATTTAAAAAAGTGGTTATACTAATACTACAGGTATGGTTATAGTAATACTAATACTGGCCCTACTTAAAATAAATAGAATATTAACTAAAATAGCATTGTAATAGACACCTATTCATTTTCATATGCCTATTTAATTCAAAAGTTGAACATTATTATTAAAGAACAAGACCAATAAATAGAATAGCTAGTATATGAGTTTTGTTTTTGTAAATTAAAATCTTCTCTTTCACTTTCTCTATTATTACTGGATGGTGTTGAGGGATTATAAGATTCAGAAGAATCACTATCCACTTCAAAAAGCATATTATTGACATGCTCCTGTTCCTTTTCACTCATATTTAATGATATTCTGTCTCAAAAGTGTATCTCACTAGTAAACAGCACCAAAACAAACATATTTTCAAAGGGCTGTGATACTTTTGTTTTAACTGGAAGAAGATCTAAACGGCATTGTAAATGGGTAGCTGTAAATAGTAGACCAAAGAGAAAAGAGGTTATAAAAGAAAGAAATACATCATTTAGAACCTTGTCAAAACAACTCTAGTATGAAAAATTTTACAGATAGAATTTTGGCATTCTTCTACTATGGGTTCATTCTAACCTGAAACCAAAAGTAAACAAACATTTCCATAGCACTACACGAAGGAAATAGATGATTAGTTTAGCACCAGTGCAATATTTTAAACAGGCCGCGATCATGTATAGTCAGTATCATAGCACAGTAGGTCACTATGAATTTTTGTATTTTTTAATACTTTAAAATGTCCTGTCTTATGTTTAACAAAACTCAGGGCAGACTCAGAAAACGCCATAAATAGATGGCAACACTAACAACCGCCACTTAACACTGCTCTGATGAACTGTCGACTGACCATTGCTGACTTGACATTAACATGTTATAAGGACTGTACCACGAGGTCCCTCAATACTGAGCCAAGAATTTGTTGGTATTCGAATAGCGCTGGCAAAGCTCAAAATAAAATTTCTAAATCAAATGAAGGGGTAATTTTAGATGTTATAACTTTCTAATCTTATTTTAAAACAAGCTTAATACAAAACAAAGGAGGGAATATTTAGTGAAAGGATACCATTGAAGTCTGTTCAGTAGCAAATCAGAGAATAGACTTCCACGTGGCTTTATTTACATCCGGTCTCAGCTTAGGGTGAATCAATAATAGTTACTTTATTTGTTCATACATGACATTGAAATTTATAATATAAATAGATAGAAGTAAACTTACCCAAAAATGTCACCTAGAACCTTGTCATTCTAAGGTCACGCATAGTTGTGACAGTGAATAACTTGTGTTTAAAAAAAGTAGCTAGGCCCAATGTAAAGAGAAAAGAAGGTAGCGCCAGTTGAAGAAAGACATCTGATTGGCTGAGTGTGTGACGTCACTCAGGACACTAGCCAGCGCTTAAAGCCATGTTCTCACGTGTCTTTTTCAGTGAATAATTTCAAGTGATTCATTTTTAATGAAAATAAAAATTAAAGGAATTTGTTCACGTGTCATTTATCATAATGATCATGTTGAGAATAATCAACTACTGTTTAATTTACTAAAATGGCACCATGTGCTGTTTTATTTTATACAAATCACTACTTATATTCCATAGACATTCAAATTGTCTGTAAGAGTCAAAAAATGGGTTGGTTTGCTTGTCTCGCCACTTAAATGGCATTTCTGAAAAATCTTATAACAACACATTGTCTGTAAATATCTAAATGAATTTTTACATTTAAATAAAAACGAATTCATTAATTCTTGTGCGTGTTCAGGTGGTTCATTTTGTTTTCATTTTTCAATAATAATAATTAACAATTAATAAAAGTATAAATCTTTAACTTTTAATGAAAGCGTGAAATAATAATTCAGTCTAATGAAATGAGTGTTCTGATGTACATGTATTAATTTATCTTCAGTGAATCACTGAAAATGATATGTGAAAACATGGCTTAACATTCACAAAGCTTTATGAAAGACAAATTAAATCCTTTCAAAGTAATTATTGTTAGAAATTATATCACATTTGGGAACTTTCAACACATTAATACATAATAAAATCTGCACCAATAAATGAGAAAAATGAACATTTTATTTTGTTCTCTTTATGGCAAAATTAATCAGATTTTTGTTTTGTTCTTTCATGGCAATATTAATGAATATTTTTTTGGATTCTCTTCATGGCAATATTAATGAACATTTTGTTCGGTTCTCTTCATGGCAAAATTAATCAACATTTTGTTTTGTTCTCTTCATGGCAATATTAATGAACATTTTGTTTTGTTCTCTTCATGGCAATATTAATGAACATTTTGTTTTGTTCTCTTCATGGGAAAATTAATCAACATTTTGTTTTGTTCTTTCATGGCAATATTATTAACATTTTGTTTGGTTCTCTTCATGGCAATATTATTAACATTTTGTATGTGTATCAGTTTATGAATGCAGGAGACAAGACTTTGATAAGGCAGGAGTCTGACTGTGGCACTCTTGTACCGTGTGGTGACACCAGTGAAGTGGGCACCATGGTGGAACTGGCTTCAGACCTTGGTACTATGGTTATCAACAGTTACAGGGACGACTCCACCATCAAAAGTGAGTAAAGGGAATGTTAGCTAGCTCGGAACTGTTGAAAGAAACAAGGACAGAGAGATAGCAACAAACAGCAACATTTCCTGTTTAGAGGGGATTACAATACATTGAAATTACATTGTTAAATTTTCCAAGATTCTTCATGGGGTTCCTCAAGGTAAAACAACAATTCTGTATTTAACAATGTTAACAAAGATATTCAATTTTATGTTTTTGAGGAAAGTTAAAAAACTGTGTATAAATAGTGAAGCCACTATGTAATGCAAAAAGCATTTTGATCAATGATTTTTTTGTATTTGTCAGGTCACGATATGGAACCAAAGAAGAATGTTAAACAATATCATCCTTTGTTTCTGGACCAGTTCGACAAGAGAGATATGGAGAACATGAAGGTATCTTTACATTCTATTTTAGGGTACAGAGGAAAGACAATTCTTAAAAGTACGATTGCAAATATTAACAATAAAGCTCTATGTAGTATTTACAACAGGAAAAACCTAAATTATTTATGTCACCGGATTGCTTATTAGATGTTGTTGAACATTGTTGACGTAATAGTTCCAGAACAGCCGCCCCCTCTCCCCTCCACATCGAGGTATGTTGGACACGCCCCAAGAGTCCGCTAGTCCTATGGCATGCGTTCAATCTCCGCTGCAGATGATGGGTGTACCGCCACCCAACCAACAGATGGAACCAGCCAAACATTTCCACAGGATGGCCTTTGATGGACATTTTGAGTTTGTAAGTTGATATGACTGAGCAATTACCATAGATGAGTATTTGAGAGATTATAGATTCAAAAATATTTCAAATACAATTATTTTGAAGACCTTGACTTGATATAACAATTTTAGTAAATTGGCCAAAGTAAGACTTGGGTACTTAGGAGAATAACAACATCACAAAAAAGGACAAAATTGATTTTTTTAAATTAATTTACATAAAACAAGCTATCTTTGTTTTTTATGACATTTTAGACATGACAATAAAAAGAGCATTTATTATTGACACCAACCCTTAAAAAACTTTTTAGTAAATTTTAAACATTTTCACTTCAAAATTGTACATTTGTATATATTAAAATGTATATTGAAGGTTTGAAAGAAACTTTAAGATTCAGATTCGAGAAATATTGGCTTCGACCCATCTATATTAACTAACAATACTCTGGTTTTGGATTTGAAATAGTCATTGAAATTATTCCTTAGAAATAGTTTATTTGGTTTTGAATGTTTAGCTAAAATACCTGAGCTATGAAGAGCTGCGTCAAAGGATGGAAAACCTAGACAGTGAAATGGAGCAGGAGATATTTGAACTGCGACGTCGGTATCAGAAAAAACACCAACCAATCTTGGATGCGATAGATCAGAAGAGGAAACGTCAGCAGAACTTTTGAACTGTTAGCTTGTCGGTCCTAGAATGTGTTACCATTTATACATCTTTTATTTGACTTGTGACCCAGGTTACAGCAGAATCTTTAAGAATGTACATCATTGGTCAAATGGTCACATAAAAACGAACATTTACATCAAATTTGAACCTAAAACATGATTTTTATAGGAAGCCCACTTTAAACCACCATAAATGATTGAAAATCACAAAATTTGACCTTTTAGAAATGCCAGTATGTCTTAGGGTTCCGACCCTTAACTCTGTTGGTAGATCTACTGATCTAAGGGTCCCGGGTTCATTTCTTGTCATGTTCAAAAAATGTATCTTTGGTGAAAATTAATGTGGGTTTACCCTTTCACAGTGATAAATTAATGGTTAGGGTCTGTTTGTTGTGCTTCTCCTAGTCTTAAGTTGGATTATAAGACATATGAAGCTACGACAGGCCTAGCAAGCCGGTATTGGAAAATATATGGTTTGAATAAAAAAACTGACCTTGACCCCAGACTGGAAACATGAATGAATGTAAAAAAAAAAGTATATCTCAGTTGATTTATTAATTATAAAGTCACAAGCTTTCAATAATACTTCCTTGTGCATTAGCCTAAAATTTCACTTTACATTATTTATCAAATAAGCTAAGAATGTAAATTTCTACATTTTTACTGTTTCCAGTCTGTGGTCAATGTCAGTTTTTTATTCAAGCCTTATATTTTCCACTACCGGCTTGCTAGGCCTGTCGTAGCTTCATATGCCTTATGATCTAACTTAACACTAGGGCAGGTACAACATCCAGTCCCCAGCTGTTAATTCATCACTGTGAAAGGGTAAACTCACATTTAACCAATGATACATTTTTTGGCCTTGCCGGGAATCGAACCCAGGATCCTTAGTTCCGTAGTCAAACAGCTACAGACATATCTAAGGTATTGAATAAGAATGTAAATATATACATTTGTAATATTTTTCTCCGTCATTGTGACAACACGAGTATCCAGTTTTAAAATAAAGGGCTTCCTATGAAATTCATACTGTATGTTCACTTTCTAAACCGAATATGTTTTTATGTGAAGTACGAGATTACAAATATGAGAGTGTTACTCTGACATTTTGAAAGGAATCTTCTATCTTTAGAAGGTAGGCAGAACATCGGACTAAAACATTTCTTTTTGGCAATCCATGGCTTGGATAGTTTTTAAATTCAAATTACTATAAAAGCCTCACCATTACAGAACTCAAAAGAGTATTGCTGGTTCAAATCCTGACTGTAGAGATTAACTAAGTGGTTTGAAGTCCACTGTGCGTGTCAAGTGCCTACAAAATAATTATTAAAGATTGAAAAAATGTTAACAAATCCTCAGCCCTATAATGTTGTAAGTATTTTTAGTTCCTGTAAAATACCTGTTTTTAACTATTAGATTCCCTTTAATTTAAACATAATTTTATAGCATTGACAATTAACATTTTCCAAACAAACATCCATCTAGTAAGTGGCTGCACTTTGATGTGGATTCTCAAACATCTTTCTAACTTTTGAATAAAGTTTCATAAATATTGCTCTAAATTTTGACCTTAGAATAAACAATAAGTTTGTTATGATATATTGACATTTATTGAGTCAAATTTTGCATTTAAGATCCACTTCATTATTTGGCCTTTTGACTTTTACTTTTATATTTAACTTTATAATCAACAGCACTGTTAGATTATAATAAAACTCTAATATCTAATGCCTTCTTAGCCACATTGTTTTATTTATTAACTATATATTTTTATGATATAATTTTTATAGTCTAAAATGTAATTTTCTGAAAGTAAAATAGGAATTTGGTTTGTTTCAAAGATAAGAGAGGAAAATTATTTAAAGAAATGTAATAAATTGATTGTTTTATATAGGTTGCTGATTAAAGGGAAATGCAAGGACTGAAATCATATTTAGTGCTCCATTCTAGTGAACTGTGCCAATATTTTGAGTAACATTTTGCTTGCAAAGATATAAGAAATAAACTTTTCAAAAACATGTCATGACATGTAGTCCACTTTTTGTGTACAATGAAACATTTTAAAGTTGAGATGTGAACAAAAATTGTATATAAAATCATTTTTTGATTTTCTAAAGTGATATAATAGATGCAACTTTTACAAACAATCGTAAGTGCTAAGTTATACTTTTATAAAAAATAAATTGTATTCTTCTTTATTTTTTTATGTTTTAATTTGCACTTTTAAATAACTTGTATATAGAAACATGCAAAAAGTGAGGTTATTTGTAGGGGAAAAGTAGTGTTATTCTTCTCCAAAAGGGATATTATTTACATAAATATGAGTCAAACTATTATTCATTAAAAAAACTACATCTTTCGTTCATATTGTGTATTAAAACATTTCGCACTAAGTCATGTCAAACTCAATATCTCAATATCATTACTGTAAATAAAAAGAAAATATAACTTTAATATATTTATAATCATAATGAATGCAATGTATTTAATAGGAAAGAGAGGGAAATATTAAAAATGGGCATCTATCTATTAACTTTTATGACCAGTGACATCATTAAAAAAGTTGTACCTAAAATAGATGATAAAATTATGGTTGGCTAGCTCAGATTTAAAATTAATTCCATACTCTGGGTTCAAAACCAACATTTACATTTAACAACAAAAATTACTCTCTAGGGGTATAACTTAAAATAATGATGATAATAATAATAATAATAATAATAATAATAATGCATCAAATCGAACACTAAACTCTCTCAGGACCCCTGGGTCATCTTGGGGAAAAAATATATCTTTACTGTACCTAGTCAACAATGGACTCACCTTGCGTACAACAATACCGGCCTCCAAGGTTATTATCCCTGGGAAATGCTTGCAGGTGTTGTTTTTATAACAATAGTAACAAGGTGGATTACATTGAATGATGGTCATAATAATATAAATAAAAGACTTAGCAACGGATTTGACTTTGAGAAAAAAAAAGTTACTTTTACTTCGATAAATAATGCTCAAATCTAAACTGTTAACCTGCCTAACAGACGTCTGCTAAATTATAAAACTAAAATACAACTCATAATTCAAATAACAGTTCAGTAAGTTGATGTATTAGCATAAAAAATCTTTAAGTTCATTCTTTGTGGATAATTATTTAAATAATAATAAAAAAATCTTGAAACTGTCCTTTATAAGGTTAGTAGTTAAAATGAAGGTACAATAAAACAAGACATTGCAGTCGTGTCGAAGGAATGACTCTGGCCAAAAGATTATTTCCAGGTGTTAAAAAAAAAAGTTATCTTTATCTCCAAGACGCCAGTCCCGTTTCTTTCATCCAATTCCCGCCTCTCTGCATTTCTCGTAGAGGCCCCAAAAATCTTGCGGATAAGTTCTAAATTTAAAATGTGTGTGTGTGAGAGAGAGATAAATTAAACTATAAACAAGGAATATCTGGGAGGGAAGAAATAATAATTAAGAAACTTCATAAAATCTGAATTTTTAACTAAATGTCTGCATTTTGACACATGATCTTTGTTTGTAAATAAACTCAATTTCTTCTTTTTTTCCTCACGGGCCTTTTAAAATTAAAATGTACGCGATTGGATGTCGTATATGTGTCGTCACATCCTCCCTTCCCCCTATGCTTCAGGCCATTTCATTCATCCTCGTGTAGCACGGCCATTATAATTCTAGTAGAAGACATTAAAAATATTACACCTGATCAGTATTGTTTTAAAATGTGGACGGAATAATTGGACAAAAACCAGGTAGATAAATATATTTCTTGTTCTGATAAAAGTATTGTCATTATTATTATTATCTGGTCTTTCCTTCAACACAATGTAGTGTCCATTGAAAATAATAAGTTTAAATTAATAAAATGTAGTATGACATCTGGCCGTATGGTGTGCTAGTCGCGTCAAAATAAATAAACACTTAGAATAAATTAAAACTAAACAAAAATATAAATCGACAGAATTAAAATTCTTACATTACCTTTCAGTTTTAAAAATAGAATAACCGATAATCAATTTATGTTTAGACTGAACAATAATACCATCGAAATATGTTGTCATAGAACACTAAACAATGATCAAATAAGGAGAAGGGAATAAATATAATGAAGATTTAATTTTGCCAAACATGACCACCATATTATATATTAATGTCCTTACTTGGACCTAGCATGAACTCTTTTAAAAGCTGAAAACAAAGAATCGATCTATCGAAATGTGTAAAAGTAGAAATTGTGATTTTTAACACCTAAATCCATGATCCCTTTTTTAACTTTAAAATCAAAAAACAAATACTATTCGGACAAACAGAAGCCCTGGCATAGCGCTATTGCTGGTGTCAACACATTGAAAATTATATTGCATGTCGTGGTATTTTCTCAAATTACAAAGAAATTGTATTTACTTAGAAAAAAACTTAAATTCGTATTATCCACTTGAAAACAGTAGAATTTGTGTAAATTACACTTGATCAACAATGCAAATTTTGCACATCCCTACATTTATATATATTTAAAATAAACAACAAACGCAATATGGTGGCCTTGTGAAGAAAATCTTTTGTACTGTGATAAATGTTTGAAATCAATCAATATGAAGGAGAAACAATATGTCTATATAATGACAAGACATGTCTGCCCATTCTTCAAGACAAGAGAATAGAACATGACTAAACTAAGGATTGAATCATCATCGTTTCCAGCCTGTGGCTGAGTTGGTTTATTAAAATGCCCCCAACTTTCTCTCACGCTCTTTCTATTATCTCCTCCCCTCATCTCTTTGGTATTCCTTACTTTTTCATCATCATCATCATATGACCACAGTATCTCAGCCTTGCTTTCTTTGTTAGCTCCTGTATTCCAACTCTTGCCCCGGCAATTTCTTTCTTAATCCTGTTCCTCCTTGTGACAGCTAGCATACTCTTCACAAACTTCATTCTCAAAGCCTCCGCTTTCAATGTCCATGTTTCTGGTGCATATGTAACTGTACAAAGTACACCCTATACAGCACTTTCTTGGACTGCAAGAACTCTCTTCGTCTATATCCCTGCTACCTTCTTATTAGTTCCTCTCTACTCTCATCATTTCCCTCAACTATGGCTCCCACAGGGGCGGCCCAAGGTAAATGTTGTGCCCGGGCAAGATTTCCTTTTGGCAGCCCCTTATATAATGTGAGATAATAGGATATTATGAAGATAATCCCCAAAACTAACAACTCTAAATCTAACGTTGCCTGGGCATGATGAGAAAAAAAAACCAGAAGAGGACAGATTCAAATATCTACTAATGGCATCCAGTTTAATTTTTTTAAATGTTGGAAGAGTTCTTCAAATAGCCTCAAGAGGCATCTACATTTTGAAAAAAAATTTGGGGAGCCCACTTCAAATATCTTTTAGGGGGCTTACAATTTTTTTTTTTAAATCCAACGGAGGTCTACTCCAAATATCCTCTAGAGGTATCCAAATTTCAAAACTTTTGGGGGAACACAATTCTAAATAGTTGTTTAAAGAGTATGATTTTCAAAAATTATCTAAACAAGGACTACTATAAATAGCTCCTAGGACACATACAACTAATATACCCAGACACCCATCCTCCAGGTTAAAATGGTTGCGTTTCTTTTGAAAGCTTAAGTGCTTCGCCACTAGCGAAGCCCAGTGTTGAAAGACTCAAGCTGGCAAAAGGAGCGCAGCAAAATCTTCATAAGGTTGAGAGTCTGTTTCTATTATTTGTCTGTGTCCTAGGAGCACCCAATTTTCTAACCTTAACTGGGGAAGATGGGGTAGAAAGTCCAGAATTTTTTTAATTTCTTGCCCCATCTCCACTTTTCACACAAATAAAGTTCCATCATTATTGTATAAGATAACAATAGTCTTAATTATTAGGGTTTAATAGTAAGTCTTAAAAAAACACCATGTCATAAACTTACAGTTTTGGACACATCACCCTTCCACCAATTAAATTCTCCCTATGCCCATGTCAAAGCTAGCAACTCCAAACTGAACCGTCTTTAGCAACATCATAACATAATAGGAGGTCCAAATCACAAATCAAAAAATGGCGATAGGAGAGAGCGGCTGGAGTTCTTGTTTTTTGAATATCACAGTGACATGCACTGAATCCTGAGAAAAATACCTTTGAGAGTTGTAATTGGTAGTGAACCATCGTCTACCACAAATTATATGCCAATCTTAAATAAGTGTGCTTTAAGATTGCTATTACACGTACAAACATCAATCACCATGAGCTTAATAAATATCTTAAAGAAAGTTAGATGTGGGATTCTGATTACAAATGGGTAACCACTTGGGATTCTGATTGTAAATAGGTAGACACGTGGTCTTCTGATTACAAATAGGTAACCACTTGGGATTCTGATTACAAATAGGTAACCCCTTGGGATTCTGATTACAAATAGGTAACCACTTGGGATTCTGATTATAAATAGGTGACCACTTGGGATTCTGATTACAAATGGGTAACCACTTGGGATTCTGATTATAAATAGGTAACCCCTTGGGATTCTGATTACAAATAGGTAACCCCTTGGGATTTTGATTACAAATAGGTGACCACTTGGGATTCTGATTACAAATAGGTGACCACATGGGATTATGATTACAAATAGGCAAGCACTTGGGATTCTAATTACAAATAGGTAACCACATGGGATTATGATTACAAATAGGTGACCACATGGGATTCTGATTACAAATAGGTGACCACATGGGATTCTGATTACAAATAGGTAACCCCTTGGGATTTTGATTACAAATAGGTGACCACTTGGGCTTCTGATTAAAATGGGCTGAACACTATCAACTTCATTAAGATATTTCAGAAAGTCAGTTGTATGTTTCTGTTTTTACATTCAAGCACTGTTCACTGATATCTTTATCAAAATCAAAATGACTATTTATTTTAAGATTCTAATTACAATAATTGCCATATTATGAAGATATAATTTAATTGTGTTAGACTCAGATTGTGATTCCTTTCAATTATTGAATAGTGTTAGTTATTAACTAATAAAATTGTGTCTTAAGCTTCTGATTGTGAATTCAAGAATCATGTAAAGATCCTAATAGAAGATCAAAGGTTCATGTCAGGCTAAATGAAGTAAAGGCAGAAAATTGCTTAATTACCATTATATGAGAGAATATGAACCGGTTAAAAGTTTGTCCTGAAAGAGGCAGAGAAAGTCACTAACATATTCACTACAGATAGTTTGTGTAGAAGGTCGTATCCCAAAGGGTGGCCAAAAGGTGGCCTGCATAAATTCCCTGACATAAAACTCATACTAAGAAAAGCTTGAAGAAAACTTTTTTGAATAGATAGGCTATAACAAACATTAAAGCTTTTTTTCTTAAGGGGATTGCCTACCAGAGTGCTGGAATGTGTTACAGACGTTCAGGAAATACGCCATGGTTAGGTAGTGTTTTGATGCGTCAACGCTAATGCTTTTCATTCATCAAGTAGTGCAGCCATATCCTCCATCTACGCTTTGGAAGTAAAGAATATCCGGAGGAAGAAGGAAAGGTAGTTGACTCCATGCGCATGCACCCTTTTAGTTGGATGTCTGGATGTCTGCCTTCGCCTTGTTGAGAGTTGAGACAACTCACAGTCGCACAGAAATAATGGGCAAAATCAGGTAATTCTAAGAGTCGAGTAATTACTCGATTTTCTTTAAAAAGAATCTAGTAATTTTTAGCGAATCGCGTCCCGTGGAAATCGGTTGGACAACATTACTCGGGAGTCTTGCAATGGAATTCGATACTAATAACATGTCAATGAACTCTTCCTGTATTAGGCAGTCGACACAAACAATGACCACCCCTTCATTTTCAGATTTCACGTTGCATGTACAATCAATATGAAAGTATGCGTTTTAAGAAGTATCTAAAAAAAACTTTTGTGCTCTTTTTAGTAAAATAAACTTTTCTTTATACATTTATGTTAAATAAATTGATAATAATTGTACCTTTTTAAAAATGAAAGCAGTTTTTTTTTCTATTTTGTAACTTACTCTAATTAATTTCAATTTATAAATCATATTTTACTAAGGAGAAATCATAATCAAAATAATTAGTTTCGTTATATGTGATTGTGGAAATAACACTGCCGAAGTGCCGAATAAAAAAAAATCGAGTAACTTTCGAGTACTTTTAAAAAGAATCGAAAATGTGGTACGCTTAGTTAGCATCCTTTTTGATTGTGTACCTTAAGCAGGGTTTCCACATGCAATGATTATTGGCGCCAGGAGTATGCCAGTTTAATGGCGCCAGTTTGTGTTTCCACATTCATCAATCAGTTTTATACTGGTGCAGTATTCAACATGGCGTCAACTGCCGTAGTTAATGAGAGTATTGATGTCGTAGTGTAAATCGTCTCTTTAAAGCTCCAGAAAATAATAAAAAGTAAGAAGCGAAAGCATAGATAATGGGTTCGTAAATAGATTTCACGTAGATATGATTTGGGCGTCAAATACTTTAATTCAAGAGCTAGCTAGTGAAGACCCAGAAGCATATTATAATCATTTGGAATGACACAAGATGAGATTATATTTTTGTTGAACTGTATTTCCAATCAAACACAAAAAAACCATTATTATGTTCTGTTGACCATTTCTTTGCTAGTTTCGCCATCGTTCGTAAAGCACTGTTTACAAACAAACAAGATACTGGCGCCAAAAAGTTGAACTGCTTTTTACTTTACTGGCGCTATGATTAGTGGCGCCAGTCAGACGGTGCCAGTTGAATGACACGTTGACAGTCGAGTGGCGACAATAATCATTGCATGTGGAAACCCCGCTTTATCATCTGCGAGTATTTTGTATTGAAAATGCACGTGCAACATTTAAGCCATAAAGGGTCATTTTTGCGTAGCAGCAGAAACTGTTGGTGAAAAAATGAGCTCTAAGGGAATATGCCTTTTAAATGGAAACAGCATGGTAAACAATCCAGCCAATAAGGCCGATTCACACTTAGTTTGTAAGAAAAGAGAAAATAAAATAATAACAAGGTCCGAGTAAAGTTACTCAAGTAATCCTGGAAGAATCGAGTAGTTTCGATTACACAACACAATCGAGCTACTCGATTGTGCCCATCACTAACGCACAGTGAGCTCGTACATTTTTAAGTTTTAGATTAAAAAATGTTTAAAATAATATCTGCTGAAGTTTTTATTGTAAATGTATTAACAAATGTGTTTACAAACTGGTCCTGATTTCCGAACAGTTGTGTATGCTATGATAGCTATTATAATTAACATAGAACTATATTGTAAATGTATGAATAAATGTGTTTTTTTGATAAATTAAAACTACTGACTATGAAAATCAAAGGGGACCAACGTGAAGGGGAAAAAAACTAGACTTCGACTATCTGCTTGCCGAAAAAAAAGTTAGGATAGAATAAGGGGAGAAGCGTTTTATTGATGGATCACACCCCAACAGACCGAAGAATCTTAATAAGGAATTGTCATTTCTGGACGATTTCAAAAGAAGAAATCTATCTCAGTCGAGTATGTGTGCTCATTTGAAGAGTTTAATATTTCAACTGAATTTAGAGTAACAACCTCAAATAAAACAATTTTGAACAACATTCGAACATAGTTTACTAGAAACAACAAAAAATAAAGAATTTTCATTTTTAGACCATTTCAACAGACAATAAGCATCTAAATCCAGTAGGTCCATTCAGTTGATGATTATATATATTGTGTATAAACACGAATTAACCCATACCCGCCTAATTTAAGGAGCACTCCAGCTAAAATCAATGACCCCGACACGGGCGCCTCAACATGGGCTTTAGGTAATCATAAATGTACCAGAAATGTGGGTATTTTAACCAAAAATAATAAATCATTCCTAAATAAAAAACAAAATATACAATATTAAAATCATAAAATATAAGAAATGAGAATGACCCTTTACAAAAATATAAATAAATAATTGATACCAATAAAGGAAAAAAAGCAAATAATGTACAAAATAAATAAATTCTTGCATGTAACGTTCTAAAATAAATTAAATATATTAACATAAAACTCTATAGGGTCTTCTCATCCTTCAATAAAATTTAAAGCATTTAAAATAAAATTCTAATAAAAATACAAAAGAGGTTAGGTTATGTAGGTTAGGTTGGTTAGGTTAGGCTAGGTTAGGTCATGTTAGGTTAATTTAGGTAGGTTAGGTTAGGCTAGGTTAGGTTAGGTTAGTTAGGTTGTTTAGGTTAGGTTAGGCTAGGTTAAGTTAGGTCAGGTTAGGTTAGGTAGTATAGGTTACGTTAGGTTAGTTCGGTTAAGTTAGTTAGGTTTGGTTAAGCTAGGTTAGGTTAGGTTAGGTTATGTTAGTTTAGGTTAGGTTAGGTTAGTCTAGGTTAGGTCAGGTTAGGTTAAGTTAGTCTAGGTTAGGTTAGGTTAGTCTAGGTTAGTTTAGGTTAGGTTAGTCAAGGTTAGGTTAAGTTAGGTTAGTTAGGTTGGTTAGGTTAGTCTAGGTTAGGTTAGGTTGGGGTAGGTTGTGTTAGGTTCGGTTGAGTTGGGATATGTTAAGTTAGGTTAGGTTGGGTTTGGTAAGGTTAGGTTGGGTTAGGTTAGGTGACGTTAGGTTAGGCTAGGTTAGGTTTGGTTAGGTATGGTTGGGTTGGGTTATGGCTGTGTTAGGTTAGGTTAGGTAAGGTTAAGTTAGCTTAGGTTATGTTATGTTAGGTCAGGTTAGGTTAGTTTAGGTTGGGTTAGGTTGGGTTTGGTTAGGTTAGCATAGGTTAATTTAGGTTAGCATAGGTTAAGTTAGGTTAGGTTGGGTTAGGTTAGGTAAGGTTAGGTTACGTAAGTATAGGTTAGATTAGGTTAGGTTAGTTTAGGTTGGGTTGGGTTGGGTTAGGTTCGGTTGGGTTAGGTTGGGTTATGTTGGGTTTGGTTTGGTTGGCATAGGTTAGGTTAGGTTAGGTGTGGTTAGGTCTGGTTAGGTTAGGGTAGGTTAGGTTGGGTTAGGTTACGTTACGTTGGGTTAGGTTGGGTTGGAATGGGTAAGGTTAGGTTGGGTTGGGTTAGGTTGGGTTAGGTTAGGTTGGGTTAGTTTGGGTTGGGTTGGGTTAGGTTAGTTTAGGTAAGGTTAGATTAGGTTAGGTTAGGTGTGGTTAGGTTAGGTTAGGTTGGGTTAGGTTGGGTTAGGGTAGGTTATGTTGGGTTAGGTTGGGTTAGGTCAGGATAGGTTGGGTTGGGTTAGGTTGGGTTAGGTTGGGTTAGTTTAGGTAAGGTAGGTTAGGATCTGTTAGGTTAGTTTGGGTTAGGTTAGGTTAGGTTAGGTTGGGTTAGGTTAGGTTGAGTTAGGTTGGGTTGGGTTGGGTTAGGTTAGTTTAGGTTGTTTTAGATTAGGTTAGGTTAGGTGTGGTTAGGTTAGATTAGGTTAGGATTGGTTAGGTTAGGTTGGGTTAGGCTAGGTTAGGTTAGGGTAGGTTGGGTTAGGTCAGGATAGGTTAGGTTGGGATGGGTTAGGTTGGGTTGGGTTGGGTTAGGTTAGGTTAGGTTAAATTAGATTAGGGGTGGTTAGGCTAGGTTAGGTTAGGTTACGTTAGGTTAGGTTGGGTTAGGTTGGGTTAGGTTGGGTTTGGTTTGGTTGGCATAGGTTAAGTTAGGTTAGGTTAGGGTAGGTTAGGTTGGGTTAATTTGGGTTAGGTCGGGTTAGGTTAGGTTGAGTTGGGTTAGATTGGGTTGGGTTAGGTTAGGTTACGTAAGTATTGGTTAGGTTAGGTTAGGTTTGGTAAGGCTATGTTAGGTTATGTTAGGTTATGTTAGTTTAGGTTAGGTTAGGTTATGCTAGGTTAGGTTAGGTTACGTTAGGTTGGGTTATGTTGGGTTAGGTTTGGTTTGGTTTGGTTGGCATAGGTTAAGTTAGGTTAGGTTAGGTGTGGTTAGGTTAGGTTAGGGTAAGTTAGGTTGGGTTAGGTTAGGTTAGGTCGGGTTAGGTTAGGTTAGGTTGGGTTGGGTTAGGTTAGGTTAGATTAGGTTAGGTGTGGTCAGGTTAGGGTAGGTTAGGTTAGGTTAGGTTGTGTTAAGTTAGTTTAGGTTGGGGTGGGTTGGGTTAGGTTAGGTTAGGTTGGGTTAGGTTGGGTTACGTTGGGTTAAGTTAGGTTAGGTTAAGGTTGGGTTAGGTTGGGTTCGTTCAGGTTAGGTTAGGTTGGGTTAGGATGGGTTGGGTTAGGTTAGGTTAGATTAGGTTAGGTGTGGTTAGGTTAGATTAGGTGAGGTTAGGTGAGGTTATGTTAGGGTGGGTTAGGTTGGGTTAGGTTAGGATAGCTTTGGTTAGGTTAGGTTGGGTTGGGTTGGTATGGGTTGGGTTAGGTTGGGTTAGGTTAGTTTAGGTAAGGTAGGTTAGGATCTGTTAGGTTAGGTTAGGTTTAGTTAGGTTAGGTTATGTTAGGTTAAGGTTAGGTTAGTTAGGTTAGGCTAGGTTAGGTTAGGTTGGGTTTGGTTGGGTTAGGTTGGGATAGGTTAAGATAGCTTAGGTTATGTTATGTTAGGTCAGGTTAGGTTAGGTTAGGTTAGGCTAGGCTAAGATAGGTTAGGTTGGGTTAGGTTAGGTTGGGTTGGGGTGGGTTGGGTTAGGGTAGGTTAGGTTGGGTTAGGTTGGGTTAGGTGGGGTTAGGTTAGATTAGGTTAGGTTAGGTGTGGTTAGGTTAGGTGTGGTTAGGTTAGGTTAGGGTAGTTTAGGTTGGGTTAGGTTGGGTTATGTTAGGTTTGGTTAGGTTAGGTTGGGATGGGTTATGTTGGGTTAGGTTAGGTAAGGTTAAGTAGGTTAGGCTCTTTTAGGTTGGGTTAGGTTAGGTTAGGTTAGGTTGGGTTGGGTTAGGTTGGGTTAGGTTAGATGAGGTTAGATGAGGTTAGGTTAGTTTAGGTTGGGTTGGGTAATGTTAGGTTGGGTTAGGTTTGGTGAGGTTAGGTTGGGTTAGGTTAGGTTGAATTAAGTTAGGTTAATTTACGTTAAGATAGGTTAGGTTAGGTTGGGTTAGGTTAGGTTAGGTTGGGTTAGGTTTGGTTAGGTTAGGTTAGGATAGGTTAAGTTAGGTTAGGTTAGGTTGGGTTAGGTTGAGTTAGGTTTGGTTAGGTTAAGTTAGGTTCGGTTAGTTAGGTAGTTTAGGTTAGGTTAGGTTAGGCTAGGTTAGGTTGGGTTCGGTTGGGTTAGGTTAGGTAAGGTTAAGTTAGCTTAGGTTATGTTATGTGAGGTCAGGTTAGATTAGGTTAGGTCAGGCTAGGTTAGGTTAGTTTAGGTTAGGTTGGGTTGGGTTGGGTTGGGTTAGGTTAGGTTAGGGTAGGTTGGGTTAAGTTAGTTTAGGTAGGGTTGGGATAGGTTAGGTTGGGTTAGGTTAGGTTAGTTTAGGTTAGTTTGGGTTAGGTTGGGTTAGGTTGGTTTAGGTTAGGTTAGGTTGGGATAGGTTGGTTAGGTTAGTTTAGGTTAGGTTAGGCTAGGTTAGGTTTGGTTAGGTAGGGTTGGGTTGGGCTGTGTTAGGTTAGGTTAGGTAAGGTTAAGTTAGCTTAGGTTATGTTATGTTAGGTCAGGTTAGGTTAGTTTAGGTTGGGTTAGTTTGGGTTAGGTTGGCATAGGTTAAGTTAGGTTAGGTAGGTGTGCTTAGGTTAGGTTAGTTAGTTAGGTAGGTTAGGTTAGGTTAGGTTGAATTAAGTTAGGTTAAGATAGGTTAGGTTGGGTTAGGTTAGGTTGGTTTAGGTTAGGTTAGGTTAGGTTGGGTTAGGTTGGGTTAGTTTTGGTTGGGTTAGGATAGGTTAAGTTAGGTTAGGTTAGGTGTGGTTAGGTTAGGTTATTTAGGTTAGATTGGGTTAGGTTAGGTTAGGTTTGGTTAGGTTAGGTTAGGTTAGGCTAGGTTAGGTTGGGTTCGGTTGGGTTAGGTTAGGTAAGGTTAAGTTAGCTTAGGTTATAATATGTTAGGTCAGCTTAGGTTAGGTTAGTTCAGGTCAGGTTAGGTTAGGTTAGGCTAGGCTAAGATAGGTTAGGTTGTGTTATGTTAGGTTTGGTTGGGTTAGGTTAGGTTGGGTTATGTTTGTTAGGTAGGTTAGGCTCTGTTAGGTTAGGTTAGGTTAGGTTGGGTTGGGTTAGTTTAGGTTGGGTTGGGTTAGGTTCGGTTGGGTTAGGTTTGGGTTAGGGTGGGTTATGTTTGGTTAGGTTGGGTTTGGTTTGGTTGGCATAGGTTAAGTAAGTTTGGTTAGTTGTGGTTAGGTTAGGTTAGGGTGGGTTAGGTTAGGTTAAGTTGGGTTAGTTTGGGTTGGGTTCGGTTAGGTTATGTTAGGTTGGGTTGGGTTTGGTTAGGTTATGTTAGGTTAGGTTAGGTTAGATTTAGGTTAGGTTAGATTAGGTTAGGTGTGGTTATGTTGGGTTAGGTTGTGTTAGGTTAAGTTGTGTTAGGTTAGGTTAGGTTGGGGTGGGTTAGGATAGGTTGGGTTACGTTGGGTTAAGTTAGGTTAGGTGTGGTTAGGTTAGGGTAGGTTGGGTTAGGTTGGGTTCGTTCAGGTTAGGTTAGGTTAGGTTGTGTTAGGTCGGGTTGGGTTGGGTTAGGTTAGGTTAGGTTAGATTATGTTAGGTTAGGTGTGGTTAGGTTGGGTTGGGTTAGTTTAGGTTAGGCTAGATTAGGTTGGGTTAGGTTGGGTTAGGATAGGTTAGGTTAAGTTAGGTTAGGCTAAGATAGGTTAGTTTGGGTTAAGTTAGGTTAGGTTGGGTTAGGTTAGCTAGGTTAGGCTCTGTTAGGTTAGGTAAGGCTCTGTTAGGTTAGGTTGGGTTAGGTTAGGATAGGTTAGGTTAGGTTGGGTTGGGTTGGGTGGGTTGTGTTGGGTTAGGTTGGGTTAGGTTAGGTTAGGTAGGTTAGGCTCTGTTAGGTTAGGTTGGGTTGGGCTAGGTTAGGTTGTGTTAGGTTAGGTGTAGTTAGTTTAGGTTAGGTTAGGTTAAGTTTGGTAAGGTTGGGTTAGGTTAGGTTGGGTTAGGTTTGGTTATGTTGGGTTAGGTTAGGTTAGGTTTGGTTGGGTTGGGATAGTTTAGGTTAGGCTAGGTTAGGTTAGGTTGGGTTAGGTTGGGTTAGGTTAGGTTAGGTTAGGTAAGGTAGGTTACGTAAGTATAGGTTAGGTTAGGCTAGATTAGGTTAGGTTAGGTTAGTTTAGGTAGGGTTGGTTTGGGTTAGGTTCGGTTGGGTTAGGTTGGGTTAGGTTGGGATAGGTTGGGTTATGTTTGGTTATGTTGGGTTTGGTTTGGTTGGCATAGGTTAAGTTAGGTTAGGTGTGGTTAGTTCTGGTTAGGTTAGGGTAGGTTAGGTTGGGTTATGTTGTTTTGGTCAGGTTAGGTTACGTTACGTTACGTTGGGTCAGGTTGGGTTGGGTTAGGTTGGGTTGGGTTGGGTTAGGTTAGGTTAGGTTAGGTTAGGTTGGGTTAGGTTAGATTGGGTTAGGTAGGGTTGGGTTGGGTTAGGTTAGTTTAGGTTATGTTAGATTAGGTTAGGTTAGGTGTGGTTAGGTTAGATTAGGTTAGGTTAGGTGTGTTTAGGTTAGGTTGGGTTGGGTTAGGTTGGGTTAGGTTAGGTTAGGTTGGGTTAGGTCAGGATAGGTTAGGTTAGGTTGGGTTGGGTTGGGTTAGGTTAGGTTAAATTAGATTAGGTTAGGTTAGGTGTGGTTAGGCTAGGTTAGGTTAGGTTGGGTTATGTTGGGTTATATTGGGTTTGGTTTGATTGGCATAGGTTAAGTTAGGTTAGATTAGGTGTTGTTAGGTTAGGTTAGGGTAGGTTAGGTTGGGTTAGGTTGGGTTAGGTTAGGTTGAGTTGGGTTAGGTTGGGTTGGGTTCGGATAGGTTAGGTTGGGTTCGGTTAGGTTAGGTTGGGTTTGGTTAGTTTA